>BPLQ01010834.1:1274532-1459886 GCA_021605075.1 Caerostris darwini
AATGGTTATATTTTTCACCTGAATTATTTACTACATTACATAGCTTTTTTAACTTTTTTTGCTTAATGTTTTTTTTACTTACATTATATATTTTATAAGCTAGTCTAACATTAATAATAAGAACTTTTCAGTAAAATCAGCCTAAATAGAAAAAAAAATGGAAAGAAATGTATTCGTAAAACTGGAATGGAATCAAAACTGTAAATTGTCTTAAACGAAATTTTAATTCAAATCATTTTACATAAATTATTTTGATATTTTATAATTGAATATATTTTGTTCATCTTTAGGCAGTAATTGATATTTGTAATCTTAGATTAATTTATAAGAATCTGAAAAAATACTGCAGTGGCAAGGTAATAAGGTCATTTTCGATAGTCATAGTGAAAAGATAATTGTTGAAGTTGTTTAATTATAAAAGGACAGAAAGATATTATTTTAGTGTAAATATTCATTACCAAGGATCTCAGAGTTCTTTGAGCTTGGATGAGAAAAAATGATCATTATTTTCAATCAAATTGCTGAATCAAAATAAATCTAGAATTAATCAGAGATCAATAAGAATAAAATTCAAAGAGATAACTGTTAATGATGCATATCTAATTTTTATCATATAATTATGTGCAATAAATTATAATAGCTTTAGTTTCATAAATAGAAACGATTTTTAATGTTATTTTTTATAGGAATATTAATTTAGTCTTGCATGATGAACAGAGAAATAAGTTCATATATTATTTTTCAATCATGTTTTTTTAATTGCTTTATATGTTCTGTAATTTTATTTTATACGTTTAAAAATATTATCCTGATAGTCGTTCTAATGAAAGGTGCTTTTTGAATCACTACGAATATACCAATTTTATTAACAAAGTGTTTAATCCCTTCACTAAATCATCATGCCATCTAAGTTTTGAGGGCTTATAACATTTTAAAATTTTCATAAATTATAAAATAAACTTTTTTTCCTTTTTTGAAACAAGAAAGGTCTAAAATTAGTAAATGATCGATTTGTTACAATTTTTGTAGGGCATGATGTCTTACGCAATGGAAATGAAGAAATAGATGGAGTGTTCATTAACTTTGCTGCCATAACATCGCATACGAATGACTCTTTCTCCTTCATACGAACCTTGGTCAATCTTTCTTTTAAATACAGATACACACTTTTAAACTTATATTTACAGTTATTTGCTAAAGTAAATCAGGTTTTTGATAAAAAAAAATAATAATCCGACAGATCAGAGTTAAATTGAAAATTCTAACTAGTCGTACAGTAATTTGCATTAATTTTTTTAAGGTGCTTACATAGGTGCTTAATATTAAAAGAAATTTCACTTTTGGTTGATTATTTCCATACTATTGAACAAAATTTCAGTGCAATTAGGTTTGAACAATGGATAGTGTAGTTCAAAAAATAACAGTACACACGTGTTCGTAAGACTAATTAGCTCCATAGTTTCTAAAAAAGAGATGAAATATAGAACATAAAACTGACCTGACACATATTTGACACCAGAGATTCGTATATTTGTTTAAAAGCATTGATTTTTCAAGATGTAGTGTTCTTAATGAATCAATTTTTACCTTTTGTTCAGTATTTTTTCCGAGAAAATCAACAAAAAAAGCAAATTCTCTTAATTTTGAACCTCAGTGCATATATCATGATGATATGTTGTCCTATCATAAGATTATTTATGTTCATATTTTCACTCGTTATCTTTTAAGTAAAGTAATTGTATAAGTTGCATTTGCTGTTCTGAATACATTTTTAAATTTTCTTTTTTATTTGAGGAATCTTATGTCCAAGTAGTACCACAAACAGTTTTTGACGGTCGTAGTGGAGAGGGTCTGAAGTGATGGTCTTACATTTATCGTATGAGAAAAAATTTACGAATTCCTACCAGGCAGTGAGACTTTCATTGCAAAACGCTGTGTCAATCGTCATACAATCTCGTCGTCTCTGAAAGCAGTACACACACCATCAATGGATTCAAACCTTTACTCTCTTGCACAATGGCTTGCATTCATTATTTCTGGATCATGATCAATGATTACAATCAAATATGAATCGAGCATCTTTCTATATTATGATAGAAGACTGATGAAATTTAAATTTAAATGACCAGCAATTGAAGAACCAAACTGACCTTCAAAAGGATAAAATATAATAAACACATGCTGTTTGTTCTAACAATGTAACACATTTCTAAATAGCAAAATAATTTGAACATTATCAACATTGAAAAAATTCAAAGCTGAAAGAATCCGAGGTGTAAAAATAAACAGAATGTATTTCTTCTATTTCTCATTGTTAAAACATAACTTGTAAAGATTACGTTATATTAAACTCACATAAATTAGATTAAGTTTTATTGAATTTGGAATATTAAATAAATGTATAATAATTATCATCATAGTAGACATTGGGTACATCCAATTGACTGTACAAGTAGAGAATTTTATTGATAGTTGTAAGTAGTATAATTTAATGGTATCTGGACTAAACGCTTAACTAAATTTTGGTTGATGACAGCTGAGGTTTTAAATCAATGATTGAAATCTGTTTTACACCAGCAGCTGATAAACTAGTATATTTGCTATTGCAGAAACAAAACTTTCTTTTGCAAGAGAAGAGTAAAAAATTATTTTTACGAAAGTGAACGCAATTTTTTAGATGTATCTGATAGAGAATCGATGGGTTGGAAGTAAAGTATTCGAATTTCTGAGCAACAGATTCTTTTTCTTGTTTTTAGAATCGATACTAGTTGAAAAAAAATGTAGGATGATCGAATAAGAATGTGTTTTGTGAATATATGAATAAGTTCGCAACATAACTGCATTTACTTTCTAATAGGTTCTGCTCTTCTCAAGAAGGATAACATTATTGGTTTTTAGGGTTTAATCCTTAATATTTAAGTGGATAATTTATTTAATGGATATTTAAGTTATTTATTTGTTTATTTAATTTTTGTGTCGATATAAATTTTGTATCCGTCGTGTTTCGGATCAAGTGGAAGAGCAGTGGAGCTAAATAATCACATCTCTATGAGATAACTTTTGTTAACGAACAATTACTTTTTGAAATCACACAATCCTGACAATCCAATGACGGAATTCCTCTCATTAAAATAGGTTTTCTCAAAACATATTATTTATAGAAATCCGGATAAAAGAGAATTCTTTCGCGAACAAGTGTATAAAAGCCTGTCCAAATATATCTCATTTTAAAGATGTCGAACGTTATGAAACAACACTCGCTAACCTAAATGTTTCGCAGACTATTATGATTGTTAAATTCGTAATATTTTTTATCTATTTGCAATCACAAATATCCTCAGAATCGTCTCAAAAAAGGAATATCACGGACACATCGTGCACCATTTGCAAACATATTGGTCGAAAAATATTTGTTTATGTTTGTAATATAGAGAGAAGATATTCGATTTGCTTTATATTTTCTCAAACCGAACCTTGAATTCTATCCCTGAAATCATATGTGTTCAATTAAAGAAAAACGAATTCAGAAAAGTGTGCGAAGTGTGTTGAAATTCGAAACTGTTACAGTTAGAAACTTTAAAACAGGTGATAAAATAATGTTTCTACGACACAAATTACCATTTTCAATGATAATTAACGAACCCAGTCAAAGCAGGAAAATTCATTTAATTCGAAAAATTATTTCTGAGCAAGTAAATGAAGTTCCGATGAAAAAAGTCGCGTGATGTTATAAGGTTTTTCAACCATGATTTTGTACAGAGGAAAATACCAAATTCATATCTGGGTTGCGAACATTCGACGAACAATTTGATCCAAACTTAAAAAACGGACAACCGTGGAAAATCTGAGAAAACTCAAATCACAACTGGATATTAGTACACTGGACATACACTGGATGGACTCAGTACACTGGACATACACTGGATGGACTCAGTACACTGGATATTTCAGAAACTCAGCTCAAGAAATGGACGACTTGAAAAGATTGAAAAAGTTTTATTACGACTCTAAACAACCTAACTCATTCATAAGCATCAAGAATCAGCAGTTTGAGGAAAAGTCGCATTAGAAAATTTCTCTCGGGAGAGGATCCCTATTCATTTGTACGCTATAAATTCCAAAGTTGGAAAACAGTCGCATATGGACTATATTGCGGCAAAGCGATTTGGGGGATTTACAAAAATTATCACAGTTTCACAATGGTTATCGATATATTTTAACTATTATAGACGTTATGTAGTGATATTTAAGAGCTTTTCATGTCAAAAAAGCAAAGTCTTTAAAGAAGCAAATTCTAAGAATATCATAACGAATTTTACAACAAACCCTTTGTGCTCTGTTTAAAAAACATGAAATTCATCATTAATCAACAAAAAGCGAAACAAAATGAGTTATTTTGGAAAAAGTGCACAGAACATTACGCGTCAGAATATATCGTGTTGTTACATATCGAAATTCATACAAGTGTTTAGACATCGTACAACCGCTAATTGATTCATATAACGGTGCAGTCCATCGAAGTCATGTATTTGCGCCTGCTACTATCACGGAAGCCCACGAGTCTCTGTTATATAAATCTTTGTAAAACATAAGTTTGCTAATCCAGTTTCACTTTGCGATTACGATGTGGTGAGGATTTCGAAGGCTAGCAAGGGTTTTAGGAAAGTCCATTTGCCTGGTAGGAATGAAAAAATAAATTTATAAATGGTATCCAACAAATCCTCCGACATATGTTTTACAAGACCTCTCTGGCAAGAGAAAGGTAGAGGTTTTTCTCAACAATTGCTGGTGAAGTGGGTTGGTTTTGACAATTCGTTTCATTCTTGGATTAAATCAAAATAGTTGAAAACATGAGAGATTTTCATAAACCTTCAAATGCGAGTAAGATACTTTTCTGAAAAACACTTCCGATCATTTTCGAAAGAAGTTATCCATATCAATTGCTTTGAATGGTGAATGGGAATGTTATTTAACAGAAGCTACCATTCCTGGTGAATACTTTACAATCTAAACTAGTTACAATGATACCTATACAATTCAAAAGAAATTGATGCTATAACGGAAAATTTTCCAGAATTTGAGGGACTGGCCGAGGGGCTAGCACTCTGGCGCGCGGTACCATGGATGTTTGTAGTGGTTTGGAATCCACTTTAAACCATAAATGCCGGTCTAATTAGTCCTAGTGTGCAAAGATCGACCGTAGAGTGACAAATTAATCCAGAATTTGACATTTTCTTCTACAACGAAGATCATATACATTTTGTGGAAGGATTTAATGAGAATAGGACAAAAATATTTATTGATCCCCTGTTGATATTTATTTTAATAAAAAATAACACAAAAAAACCTGAAAATTGAATTGGAAACAAGAATGGGATAGGATTGTCACTGCAGAAAAAGCAAATCAACTATTAAAACTTTCGATTAGATTCAAACAAACACGATATAGCTTCTAATAGCCCACGAGGTTATTTGGTTACTATCAGTCATTGCACCCCTAACAAGGAAATCTTCAAAAATCAAGAAATTAAATTGGTTGTAAAAAAACCTATTTTAGATCAAACCCATGAAATAAAATTTGAAAATGGAGATTTATTGCAACAAATCGATTCTATATTAACCGATTTATCCCTGTCGGATTATGTTAAATTTACGAAAAGTAATGAACAATTAATAGTTACATTGGGGTCCAATATAAACATTGGATTCAAACGAAATTTATGTCCGCTACTGATGGATGCTCTGAAAATAATCGATGATGCATATCTAATTTGCTGTGAACTATCGAAAATGCAATTTCCCTTTTCTCAGCCTGCAGGTTCAATAAAGGATGAATCATTTCGAGTCATCGATAGATGAATAGATTTGAAAAATCAAATGCTGAAAATTAAATTATAGTTTTTATTAATCATCCAATATTTCATGCGACTTTTAAATTAATACTCAGCCCTGAGTCAATATTTGTTTTAAGAAATAATGAAATATTCTGATAAAAACCTTTTTATCAGTTATACAACTATTCAAACTCTAAAAGAAGTCTGATAAATTGAAGAAATTCATTTAATTATTAATTAATACCTATAAAAATGTAGATAAAGAACTTAGTTAATACTAAATAAGATTTCGAGTATTCTAAAATTAAATCTTCCATTTGAAATTTAAGTATATGTGTTCGCATAATTCCGATGATTTGTATTGGTTTAAAGTTGAAAAAAATTTCTTTAAACCTAGTGTAAATACATAGATCATTTTAACAAGCTTACTTAACACTGAATAAGGATTATTCTTAGTACTTTAGCAGAGCAGGCCTGAATAATCTTCAGGAAAAGAGCTTCTTCAATCTTCCAACTTCTTTTTTAAATTAAAAAATTTTATACTGAAATACCATAAGGGTTATTGCATTTTTTTTTATTTATTTAGAAACTATTCTCCACTTTCTGAGACTACCTTTTTACATTTAAAGCCCACAGAAAATGTCTTTATCATGTTAGATATTTTATAAAACTTTGTTCGTTGTATATTCATAACAAAGGGAGAAATCTCTTACATATATGTGAAATATCCTTTTTTATTTCTAGTGCTTGATATACCTTCAAAGAAAAGGGAGCACGAAGTTTCTAAAATTGAAAATAGTAAGCTAAATTTTAAAAATTTATATTTTTAAAATGTTTAACATTTAACAACATTAATGTTAAACGTTACACATTTTAACATTAATGCAACATTTTTAACATTAAAAATGGTTACAAGTTTAATATAACATTAACGTTTTTTAACATTTTAAAAATGTGTAAAGAACTTTTAAATAGGAGTAGTTTTTAATTTTTAATTAAATAACAGTAGCTTTGATTTTTAATTAAAATAAGCTTTGAGTAAAAGCAGATTAATATTAAGTACATGAAATTGTATAATTTTTACCTACTTTTTAATTATCTGTTTTTAAAATTTGATTTTAACATATCGTAACAATTTTCTATGCCAATTTTCTATGATTCAAAAATCTCCTACGTAATTTTAATCACTGTTTTTAAATTCTCAAAAAAAAATAATAATAAATAAATAATAATAATAAATAAATAAATAAAAAATCAAATATTTTACTTACCAATGTTTAATATAAGAGTAAAAGCACATTATTAATTTAAAGAGTACAACAAAATTATTCATTTTCAGTTTTGATGAATATTTTGATAAAAATTCTTATCTCCATACTTTTTTCCTTTAAAAAAGCATGAAACGATATCACAAATATTTTATAAAAGATTTATTTATAAAACTGTAGTAATTAAACAACACTATTTATATTTTTTATTTCAGAATCGATAGTATCTGATGCAGATGAAAGGAAGAGTATATTGATGACAAGCACTAAAAAGAACAAGTCGAAACCTTGGGAAAAATCTACAAATCATGAAAAGTATGATTTCTTGATAACGAATGGCCTACAGATAACGAAGGAACTCATTTCAACACTATCTATTTACATTGGAGCAGGAATTTTTAGCAAAAAATAAGCATTTTTGAAAGAGTTGTTATTTAAGTTTTTCTAAAAAAGATAATGACTCACAGAGAAAAAGTTTATTATGATCCTGCATGGACAATTAAATAATAAGCTTATTGGAGAGGGGTTGTTGAGAAATTTGTTGGAGAGGCATGTTAAAAATATAGAAAATAAAAAAAAGCATAATATATATATTTATATATTCAATACTGCATAAATTGAAGTTATAAAAATGAAATGTGTATAAATAAAATTTCAGAATAATAATGTGTTGTTATGCTGTTATGTTCTGTGTTATTATATGTTATGCTATCTGTTATTTTTATGCAATGTATTATTTTATTATATGTTATGTGTTATGTTTTTTATTATTATATAATGTATTATTATTATGTCATATGTTATGTTGTTATGTTATATGTTATAGATTTATATTTCTATGAATAAAGAATGTAATAACAACATTATAAAACTTATTGAAGATTTTTAAGTTTAAATAGCTTTTAAAAATTTAAATTGATAAAATATTTTGAGAAAAGGCGCAGGAGTTTGGGAACTTTATTAATTCCTATCAGATAGATATTATGGAAACTGTTGATCCTGCAATTGATTTAATATATTCAAGAGTTGAAATTCATGATATATTAAAGAGAGAAATGATAGATTAAGGGTTTTCATTTCTATTCATATTACATCAGAAAAAATGAAAGACTGTGAATTAATTAATCAAAGTTTTATTTTAATTCAAATTCTGAGAGGTTATTATCTAATATGCAATCGAAGAAAAAGTGATTAATTTTTTAAAAACTTTGAAGATTTTTTAAATGTCAGTTCTGGGTGGTCTGTAAAAAGTATTAATTTTATTGAACTACATGTAGGAAATTATTTATAATTAAAAAGGAGTTGTATGTAATTCCTTTTACCTAAAATGTTATAAATTAAGAAGTGCCTACTAAATGTAAAATGCAAAATTAATGGACTTTCTGTATTGAATTTTAGCAGGACATATTCCTCAAAAATATAATAAGTCATTAGCATCAACATATAAAAATATTCAAAATATATATCCTTTAATTTTTTTTACCTTTCCAGTTAAAGTGAGTCCAAAAAAGTCCAAATAGAATCTGATCATGATAGGATTTGAAACAGAAATTTTTCTTATGTATTAAAGTAAATTAAATATTTATAAAGAAGTAAATCTTTTGTTGTATAAAAATTACTATTTGAACAAAAACTTTAATAAACTACTACATAGCAAACGTGGAAGCCATAGATTTTGTAAAAATTGCCTGACAAGATATTCTCGTCAGAGTTCTTTAGATGCTCATGTGACAAGATGTTTACACAATAAACCTCAAAAATGTTAAGTTATTTTCAGATAATCAAAAATATTTGAAATTGATTTCCTTCCAAAAAATGTGTGTGGGTGTTTTTTTTTTTTTTTACAAATTTTATGTCTACCCTGATATAAAAAGCGTCACTGAAAAAGTATTTTCTACTGAGCCTACTAGCAACAGATCTTTTTCATTCAAAATTGAAATTCTTCAACTTGTGTATTCGAGTCTTTTTATCGATGATAAGCGAAACATAGTTTTCCACAAGTTTTACTGGGGATTAGACACCATTTCAAATTTAATATTATGTTTGTAAAACATATCGAAAACTTTTCTGAAATATACGAAACGTATAGATAAGGATAACATAGTATCTCAGAACAAATTCCATCTGTATAAAAGAGAATTTCCTATAGGATGTATAAGAGTAAAAGATCACGATCTTTTCTCAGGAAAATTTTGGGGGAGGCTTGTCAAGGATTTAATTTAAGTTACAAATAATGCATAACTTCTCAGGGTATGATCCTCATTTCATTCTAAAAGAAATTTTTATCAATTTAGGTAAAAAATTAAAATTATTCATGTAAATTATCAAAAGTGTACATCTTTTAGTATGGACAATCTAATGTTTCTTGGTAATTTTTTGTTCCTTCCCACCAAATTAAGCACGTTAGTAGAAAATTTAAAACAGAGTAATCATACATTTTATATCTTTAATTATTTTTTTAATTCATATGCACATAGCAATAATTTATATATGATTTGATTTGATTTGCTACTTTGAGATAAATATTCTCTGATGTTGCTTTATCTCAATTTATCCAAATGTTTGAAAAACTACAGATAGCAGAATTTTGCCAAAAGTGAAAATCAAACCTTTATAAAGGAACTACTATAAAATTTAAAATTCTTTAATTCATTGCCTTAAAAATTCCATTTTGAAACAAAAAAAATCGTTGCAAGTACTTTCTAGCAACCAAAAGAATATAAATAAGATGAGTAAATTTGAAAAAGAAAGAAATGCATAAAACTTAAGATCAAATAGATCATAATATTTTAATAGTTGAACGATGATTAAAACATATGAAGTACAACTACTACTTGAAATAAAAAGCAAATAAGAATTAATAACTCTAGAAATAAAAAGTGGGTACTCCATATCTTACAGGTTTACGAGACTTTTCGTAGAAATTGATGTATCGTTGTTGTCTTATAATAAGCATATATCAAGCCTTGTCAAGCCTTATCAAGCCTAATTGTCTTTATATAAGCGTCTGACATATCAAATATCTAAGAGTACGAAAAAACTTTATATCCAAAAGCGTTTTGTAATTTGTTTCTTGCTTCTCATATTCTATGCATTGAAACAAAATGTGTTCAACGTTTTCCATAGTTTTTCAGATCGGCCCTAATGGAGATGATATCAGACCAAATCTATGGAGTTTAGAATTACAAGGAAAAATAATTTATTGCGTAAAAGAGTGTTTCATATAGTTATTTTGGCTGTTTTGATAAATTAAAAGAATGTAGACTTTCTCCTAAATCTGCTTTCTTCAATCATATAATGAATGAGGATGAATACAAATTTGTTAAATTTATATTTTCTAAATTTAAGTGCTTGAATTTTAAAGCCTAAATCTGAATACGGATGTGGTTTTGCTTGATGTTTTCGAAACTTTTAGGCATAAATTTTTTGCATTTAAGACCACAAAGGTCACTTTAGAATTATTAGCCGACAATGATGTGTATCTAATGTTAGAATCAGGAATTCGAAGAGGTATGTGTTTAGTATTTAAAAGTTATTCAAAAGCTAACAACAAACATTTTGAAAATTTTGATATATCATTACCTTCTAAATTTATTAAATCACTGCAAAGTAATAACTTGTGCGAGACATTTATGACATGTAAATGCTTGATGACTAAGTGACTACATCTCTGGCGTTGGGTACTATGGATGTTTGTAGGGGTTCGGTCCACCTTAAACAGTATGTCCCGGTCTGTTATGATGTTGGGCGTAGGGTTGGCAATTCTGCCCCATACTATGAAACAAAAGAAAACATCTCCTGTCTCGAAATCTGCCCGTAGGCAGATGGCCTTGGCCCACCATGGGGCTGTTGAGTGAATGAAGAAGAAGAAGCTATGGTATGTTATAAATGACCTAAGTTAGAATTTAAATTTTTGACTGAAAAATAAATAGATGATTTTAATTTAATGCCTTCTGAGGATTTAAGTTCTGATTCAAATATTAGGTATATATTAGAAGTAGATTGCTTGAAGATATTTATTATGATTTAGCACAAAAATTTGAAAATGTATTAGTTTTTTTAAAATTATGATTTTCTCATAAATATTATTCTAAGAATTATAAAGCCTTATAGGGACCTTAAGGATTAAACAACCTTAAAAGAATTTTGAATAGAATAAAATAATTTCGTACATTACGACCAAAAATGTACTGGCATATTTTTGATAATGAAATGAAAAGAAAAAAAAAAAAAAAAAAAGGAAAGAAAAAGACTGTTGTTAAAAATGTTTTAAAACATCAGTTATATTTAAATACTTTACAAAGTGAGGATTTGATAAAAAATAGGCAAACAAGCTTATTTTCTAAAAATCATATTGTATCAAAAATAAAACAAAACAAACTAGTCTTTGCAATTTTTCAATAATAAATAATAAAGTTCAATAATAAAGTTTTCAATAATAAAGTTCAATACTTAGTGTATGGAAATGTTTCAATTAAGATATGATATGTTCTGTGGAAGTCTAGCATGTTTATACAGAAATTGATGTTTTATTCATGAAAATGAAATTGTATAGATTATATATAACATGTTTTTTGTATACTTCAGTTTATTAAATAAATTTATTTGTAATTATTGTCATTCTATTTATTTCATTTTTACTAATTTTGCACAATACAACACAAACTAAAAAAATTCAATTCATCAAATTTAGAAAAGACTTTTAACATAACTTTTCATCTTGATATTTAAACACAAAATTGAATTTTTGAGTTTAAAGAGATAAACTTAACTCTGGATTTATTTTCATTTGGAGTACCAAAACATCATATTCAATGTCAAACAAAACATCATATTGAATGTTTCATTTAATTCTTTTAAAACTTTCTTTAACTTTGTTTTCTAACTGTCCTTGGAATGAAAGTAAAATAGACAAAATTGTAACTACAAATTTTTCAGATAATGAGATTTAAAAGCGAAATTGCAAAATAATTAATGACATTTAAATTTTGGTGCAAAGAAAATATTTAACATTAATTAAAATTAGTTTGAAATTGATATGTTTTTAGATCCTCAGCTGTTATCAACCAAAATTAGGTGTTTAGTAGAGATATCAAAAATTTATACTACTATTGTAAAATGAGAAATTTAGATTAAAAATTCGATACATTTATTTTCCAATACCTAATAGAATATTTAATAAACGTATACTTATTGTATATATATATATTATTACCTAGTAAAACAAAAATCGGTATCTGGATACTTTACTTCAATCTGTTAAATTTTTCCAAATGTCATATACTTGATGGCAATAATCCCCGAAATGTGATACGCATATTCCAGATGTATGAAAAGTTATACTTGGGGGTACTCCAAATACACTTGCGAGTGTATGATCAGGTATTTCGTGAATGCGATGTTCTTCCCATTGATCTCTGTGTCTGATTTCTGTAGCACCTGACGGGCTGAATGTCATAAATGCATTGGCTCTAAAGCACATGCGTACGTAGACTTATGGAAAGCTAAGTTCTCTGCCTTTCGAGGGAACATTCAAGAAGGTACTGATATCTTCGTGGGCATGCGCTTTAAAGACGGTGCATTTATAATGTTGAGCTCCCCAATACTAGTGTCTGGTTTTACGTAAAGAGAAATAATGAAAGAGAGCGCGTCTTCCTATTCTAAAGGAACAGAAAGTTTGGGCAGACATCTTCCATTCTTTTCTTTCTATGCTTATTATCCCTGAGATTATTTAATTAAAAACGCAAACATGTTCAGACGCGATTCTGAAAATTTCGAAAAATGCCCGAAATTCTTTCTCTCAAGTCATACATTTATTTAACTATGTGAATACTAAAAATAAATAGATACAAGAAAAGTTATTTTGTTTATAGCTTTGATCATTTTGTATGAAATATGAAACATTACAAAGAGTTCATATAAATGAATATGAACTTTAAACATTATTTACATTATGAAATGAATTTTAAACATTTTGGAGCTAACATATTACACAAGAAAATTTATTAATAAAACATAAATGGCAAATATTTAAGAAAAATTAAATTTACATTTATTTACAGCTAAAAAAAATGAACCATTTCTTTTGACAGTAGACCTATCGCTGTATGACAGTAGACCTTTTTATCCCTTCCTGCCAACAGCATAGAGTAGTAATAGTCAAAAATGATTGTTACCAAAAGTCGCTAAACTGTCATCGCATATGTTAAACTACAAAACCCCGAAAAGCATGCCTAAAACTAATTCTAAATGAGTACAGTATATTTCCCATTAACGTATAAGCTCATTTTCTCGCTATAACACAAAGAAACAAAGTGACCAGTCCCGTACAAATTAATGACAGAGTGCCCATGAAAGTGACCAGCCATCATGTCACTTTAAACAGTAAACAGTGGTCAGGGCTGGATTTAGATGAAAAGAGGCCTTAGGTTATTCCACTTATGAGGCCCTTTCACCCTCCATTTTTAAGTATGTAAATTACATCAGAGATAATAAAAGTTGCTAAGATAGTTGCTCTTGAATTAGTTCCATATTTTCACTTCAAGTTAGTGCAACGGCCGTGGCCTCACATACAACGTGCTACATTGCTTCCAATTGAGTAGTACTAGTTGGCACATGCATGTAAGCAGTAATCGGTGTTAGCTTCTTTGCCTCATACTCTTGTAGCTTCTTTTTCTCGAGTTTGCAAGCTCCACTTTCAAATCTTTTATTCATTCTTTGATTATAATCTAGAACAAAATATTTAAGTTACTAATTATTGTGCATAAATAAAAGTTAAGAACTTACCTAAAATTCTGCGAAATGAAAATATCGTCACAAAAAAAAATTTTCAATAGTCTATAAACACTTCACTAAAGTATTGAACCTACTGAACTCAAAAAGCGAGAATCAAATGATCGTGTACGCAATCCTAAAATAAGTATCTTTTCTAATAACATTAACATTATTTCATATTACCGAAGTAATACGAATATAACCAAACGTCGGGATATCAATAGGTCTGTTCGTTTGTCTGTTCCACTCTGCACTTTATTTAAGCAAGAACAAACCAGAGCTTAGTAGCATAAGGCACGTCAATATTTGCCATAGCAATCAGTGAACGTATGAACTATACTTTGGTGCAATCTAGTATATACAAACGAACAGACTCAATGAGCCGAACGCGTTGATCTTAACCAATACATTTTTATGTTTGTTTATTAGTCATATGTGTAGAATTCCTCCTTATTTTCGGTTCAGTGTTTTAGTGTTTACTGTTTTTAGAATAGTGTAATTCTAGTTTTGCTAACAATTTGAATGTAGGCCCCTCTTGATCTTGAGGCCCTAGGCTGAAGCCTAGTTAGCCTATAGGAAAATCCGGCCCTGACGCTGGCGATTGTAAAAATCACATGAGGTGTATGATCACGTGAGGATTATATTTGCCCCAAACTAGTAATCCCGCTATCGGGGTTTTCACAGTTAGAAAACCAGTTTTTCGAATTGCATTAACAAAGGGCATCACCAAATCCCATAACCAAGGGACCAATGCTCACATTAAATCTTTGTTAAAATGAAAATTTTTATTTAATATGAATATATGTACATTGATTAAAACCAGATTTACATTCCTATTTTTAAAACTATATATCTATCTATATACTACTGTGCCCAAAAAGTAAGACGAATTATTATTTTTTTCAAACATTCTTTATTTATTCTTCCAAATTTATTTCATCGCCTTCAAAGTAATCCCCTCCGGACACAATGCACTTATGCCAACTTTTTTTCAATCCTCAATGCATGCTAAAAAACGCGCGGCGGATGGCCTCCAAAGCGCGCGGCGATTCATGTTGAATCTCTTCAGTCGACTAAAAACGGCGTCCCCGAAGTGTCTTTTGAGTATAGGAATAGCCAGAAGTCGCACGGTGGGAATACGGTGGTTGTGGAATGATATGGATTTTATTTTTGGTGAAAAAGCATCGAAGAATCAATGCAATGTGAGCTGGCGCATTCAGTGTTTTCGGTACCAAACGAGATTTCACGCGTTTGAGGCCCAAAATGGAATTGACCTATCCTTTTGAAATTCCAACATCAGCAGCAAGGTCTCTAATTGTATATCAACGGTTTGCAAGACACCAAATCTTGAATTTTTTGGACGTGAGCTTGATGATCAACCAGAGGGCTCTTCGCCTTCAACGTGTTCTCTGCCTTCTTTGAAATGTTTATATCACTTCTAAACATTTCTTTCCGATATAGAAATGTTCACCAAATGCCTTCTGCAACATTCTATACTTTTCCGCAAACAAAATTTAATCTAATTTTTTTGCTCAATTAATTCAAACATTTCAAAAATCACCGGAATCAGTTTTAGTGTATCACAAAGCCAAGCGTAACTCAAATGCTAATGAATATTTTGATATCAAATTTCACACAGATGTCAAGGACACTGCCAGCAACCTAAGAAAAAAAAAAGGAAATTCTATAAGCCCCGGGAATTTTAAATTGAAAATTGATCTTACTTTTTGGACACAGTAGTATGCACACACTATATATATTATCTTCGTATTAGGTGATACGCCATTGTCAGAGAAGTTTGCAGACTACTGAATTAGATAGTTGAAAATCATAACAAGGTCGATTTAATCGTTTTTACAGTCGTTGTGACGCGCTCGGTGCCACAAGTTTCGAATTCGATTTCTGGCGGTACCATGGATATTTGTAGTGGTTCGGAATCCACTTTAAGCCGTAGTTCTCGGTCTCATATGACTGTAAGAGCATCACGGAGCCCAGTCAGACTTCCCTCACCCACATCATTCCTAAACTGTAAAGGGGCAACTCAGTTGTAGGCACAGTGATGTGGTGTGATGTAGTAATCGTTGTGACAGACTGTGCCTTTGTTCGAGAGGAGTAAGATAGACAGAAATTTTTATAGAAAAATAAATAAATAAATAAATAAAAATAAAAATAAAAAATTGAAATAAATAAATATAAATAAAAAAAATAAAAAATTGAAATAAATAAATAAATAAATAAATATAAATAAAAACAAATAAAGTAAAATAATTAAAATAAATGAATAAATATAAATGAATAAAAAATTTAAATAAATTTAAATAAATGAAAAATTTAAATAAATATATTAATAAATAATAATAAATTATAATAAAAATAAAATAAATAAAAATAAATGAAAATAAAAATAAATAAATAGAAATAAAAAAATAAAAAAATGAAAATAAAAAAAAATAAATAAATAGAAATAAAAAAAAATAAATAAATAAATAAAATACAATAAACAAATTCAAAACAAATCGAGAAATTTATGTCAAATCTGAATATTTTAATGGAGGACAAGCAGCTTCAGAAAAGATGCTATTAGTGAAAGTTAATTGATCATTCAAAAAGAAAAAAATACTCATATATAGGATATATAGGTTACCCATAAAATGATTTAATAATTACACCCAAAAAAAGGAAAATTTTAATTATTTAATTACATAATTTTAGAAAATTTGAAAGTGGTCCAGGACATCATTAACCGTCTCTCCCCCAACCACACCCCTACATTTCATGGGTAATAAAATAAAAATCAATAAAATGTTCAAATCCAATTCAAATAAGTTTTTAGTAATAGTCTTGACCAGTATCAGAAATGTGTGTAAGATAAGGCTCGAAGTGAAGAATCTCCCAGCCAACCCCGCGTGAGTGGGAAGCACCAGTTGCGCATCCCATGACGGAGCGGATGAGGGGGGCCATTGCTGCGTGTGCGTCGAGTGCGGCCGCTTCCTCTTTCCGGCATGCCCGACAAGAAAAGCACCGAGCTGAACAGTGTGCCGGCCAACGGGGGATCAGAGGGATCAGCACCGGCACTGCACATGGCGAACGATGATCTGCCCGAGCGGGGCAACTGGGTCGGCAAACTGGACTTTATTATGTCGTGCGTCGGCTACGCCATCGGCCTAGGGAACGTCTGGAGGTTCCCTTACCTGTGCTACAAGAACGGAGGAGGTGAGTCTGCCCTTAATAAAAATATTAAATCCTTTCTTTCTTAAATTTTAAAGGATTAGGGAGTAGAAGAGTAAGGTGTTTTGAAAAATGTTCATTGTTGCAATAGCAATGTGATAATTGGAGGTTTATTTATTCTTTATTTTGTTTAAAAGAAATTTAATTATCATTTTTAAATGTTGTTAAATCCTAAATTATTTTGGTCTTAAATTTTAAGCAGATACTTTGGAGTAATTTTGGTCTTAAATTTTAAGCAGATACTTTGTGTAGTAAAACGCAAAAAAAAAAAAAAAAAAAAAAAAAAAAAAAAATATATATATATATATATATATATATATATTTGGTGAGTCTTCCTTCTCTTTTAATCAACTCTTAATAAAAAAAAATTTGAAAAAAATTAAATTCTTTCGTTCTTAAATTTTAAAGGGTATGGGGATCTGAAGAGTAAGTAAGATGTTTACAAAAAATTTTAATTGTTGCAATAGCAATGGGATCATTGGAGGTTATTTGGTCTTTATTTTGTTTGAAAAAAATTTAATGGACATTTTTAAATGTTATTAAATCGTAAATTATTTTGGTCTTAATTTTAAGCAGATACTTTGTGTAGTAAAAAGATGTATTGTAGTAAAACGCTACAAAAAAGAAATTTGTTAAGTTTTAATATGAGCTGTTGTAGTATTGATGTGAACATTGGATGTTTTATTTTTATTCTTTTCATTTTTTTTCTTTTAACTTCACCTCTAAAAAAATGCTAGGGACAGAGAATTCGGAGACCTATTATCAACTTTCACTGAAGGAAGGGGAGGGGAGGGGGTTGAGTTTGTTATGTTTAATCTTAATAATAATAATAATAATGAAATGGTTTAATGTTTTTATTACTACTTTTTAATATATTTTAGTCTTTACACAGAAAAATTTAAGAGAAAGAACATTGTAGTAGTTAAAGGATACAATCCATCGTGATCCTTTATGAAAAAGTTGTTGAATTTTAATTTATGTTGTAATAATTAGATCATTGTATTTTTTTATTCTTTGCAATTTTTTTTCATTCATCTCTAAAAATGTTTAGGGTGGTACTCTAATGGTATTATATCTCCCGTCTTTACTGAAGGTAAAAAAGGGGAAATTAAATTTGTTGATTTTATTTTTATTGATTGATTTATTTGTTGATTTTAATTATTTTTCTGTAATAATAAAGAAATAAATTTAATAAGTAATCCAAAATGTCTCAAAAATTTAGGGAGAAAATTTTGGTAAACTTATATCGTGAACCGTTATTAAGAATTAAAGAAGTTTGCTACGTTTTCAATTTACTTTTTAATTATAAAGTTCGTTAAGTAATTTCGTTTTGCTTTTTTTTTCATTAAAAATATATTCATTTATTTCCTAAAATATTTAACGAGTGAGAGATTGTAGGATTTATATCGTAAGCTTTTATAAAAATGATTGCATTAGTTTACTAGATTTTAATTTTATTTGTAATAACGATAATGAAATTGTGTATGTTTACATATTTTATGTTATTTAATACAGTGGAAAACATTGAATAAGTTTATTGAAATAATAAATAATAATTTTTAAAAATATTAATAATTTAATATTTTTATTCACAATTCAAGACCATTGTTAAGATACAGTCATTTATATCATAAAATATTAAAAAAATATTTCATAAAATTTCTAATTACTGCGCCAAAAAATTTAACGAAAGAAAGTAAGAAAAAATATTATGAAATTGGAAAATTCTGTTGCGTAAAATTGAATGATAAAACAAATGCAATAAAAATACCATAATAAAAATAAAACCGTTAAATATTTTTTTTTTTTTTTTATCATCATTTATGCATCATTATGAAAAAATCTAATTTTATTTGATTTTATAAATATTTTATTCTGTGTTAAATGCTGTCAAAACCACTATCGTGAATGTGCATTTTTTTTAAAATGAAGAAGGAATGATTTTAATAAAAGTTCGAGAGTTTTATTTTATAAAATATGCTGTCAAAAGTTTCAAAAGAAAGGAAGGTTAATTAAGACATTTTTCGTTTTTCTATATTTTATTACTATTGTTTTTAAAATTAATTGGACCGATAAATTGTAATAAAATATTTTATATTATATCATGTGCCATTAGAAGTCCAATAAATATGATAAACAGTTTTTAATGAACACAGAAAAATTTTAAGAGGATTTTAATTTCAAAAATCTTTTAAGTGACCTCTTTATAAAAATGGTCATACTAATTTTATTAAAAGAGATTTTTTTTAAATAAAACATTAAAATTAATATATTATATTATATTAAAATATAAAAATATTTTATAAAAATTATATTAAAATATAATAATACATTTTATTAAAATAATAAGGTTACACCTTATTATATGTGAAGAACAGTTAGAATATAATAAATGCAACTTTGAGGAAAAGAATATTAAAATGATTTATTTATTGTAATTTTTTTTGTAACAGCCTCTTTAAATATAGTTGCCCTCTTATATTAACGAGTTTTTCTCTAAAGATATATTCTATTGTTTTGATTTGCATTATGCTTTATTATTAAAATCTGAGCGATACAAATTTATATTATTTTTAATTTAAGAAGCCCTAAAATATTAAATTTAATACCCCTAATTTTTCTTTCAGGTTTAAGGTATATTTATTAAAAATATGCAAGACATGGTTCGGTATTTTGAAGCCGAATAGATAAACTAATAATCAAAACAAAATTAACATTAAACATTAAAGTTAATATTAAACATTATTAAAAGTCCAATATGAGTCAAGTGCTTCTTTACTAGAAAAACCCTTCAAAACTACTTCTCTTCAGTTTCAGTATGTTAAAAAAATCTAGAGAAGGATGTATTCTAATCATATTTTTATTTCAATATCATACAATAATATTTCAATAATTTAAATATTATTGTATGATTAAAATTTAAAGACTGACAATGCACTCAATATGACAATAATATATTGTCAGTCAGTCTGACAATGCACTCAATATGACTGACATATTATATATAGCAATCAAAAATTTTAAATTGAAATTGAACTATCAAATTATTGATCTTGGAAATTACATAATTTTCTGATGTGATAAAATTGTGAAAAAATTAATCAAAATATTCATTTTGTATTTGTAATATATATTGCTGAGTGAATGCTTAGATTTTGAAATTGTAGTTAAGCAGATATTGCAGATTAATAATTACTTTTAAAAATGACGATATTAATATTATATAATAATATTATAATATAAATATTAATTCAAATTACAAAAAAGAACTAATCTAATTATTGAACTACCTAACTATATATCTAATATCTATATATATAATTATCTATATTGATTTATCTAATTATTGAACTATCAAATTATTGATCTTAGAAATTACATTCATTTTCTGATGTGATAAAATTGTGAATAAACTAATACTAAAGTAAACGTAAACTAAAAACTAATATAAAACCAAAGTTTTCCTTTTTAATTTTATGCCTTTTTCCTTGATCACTGGAAATAACACTTCTTACACTTTTTTAAGAAAAAACATCTCAAGTTGCAACAGTTAATTAAAACTTTGCATGTTGCATTCACAATTAATGAACAAATGTTTCTTCCGTATAAATAAAGAATAAGATGAGTAATTTGATAGCCTAGTTTCTTCTACTGGGCTTCGTCTTCTAAATATCTCTTTAATTTTAAGGAAAGCTTCTGATATATTCTAGTTTTAGCATGTATGGCAAAGAGTTGCCTTAAATAATATTAACCGCTTCAAAGGAATTGCAATGACTTAAAGAGGATAAATTACAATGAATGAAAACAAATACAATTACTAAATTCTTAAAAAAAAAAGTATATATAAAAAAGTATACATAAAAAAAGTAATATCGTGTTATTTAGAGCAGAAGAAATTCGTTTAAATATGAATTTAATACTGAAGTACACGTTTATTTTCGTTTTAACCAGTTTTCGTTCCCTCGTTATTGGTAGTATTCTTTTCACTTTTATGTGTCATAAATTCCAGATAATTTATTGAAATCGTGATTTCTGGGAAATTTGTTGATAATAAATCAGAGTAAGTGGAAAATGAATAAAATAAAACATAGATGGGAAAAATAAATGAATGCGTTTTTCCCCTTTTACAGCATTTTTAAGCATAAATTCATAATCAATTTTTATATTCTTTTCTTTGTTTTAAAACTGAATTCTATAGTAAAATATTCTGTTAAGACTAAAAAAATTAATAATATGTTAAGGAAATGGAAAAAAGTAACCTTTTTCTTAAAAATATTTCTAAACATAAAGAAATTTCGAAGTGGGAATAAATATTAAATTTTAATACTTTGAAAAAAGAAACCTTTTTCTTAAAAATATTTCTGAATATTCTGTAATTCATTAATCAATATTATTGATCATTATTTAAGGTTGACAATGCTTATTAAAATTTTAAATACTTTTTTGTTTTGGAAAATTATACAAAACAAGATTTGTTTAAAAATAAAAGCTTCGATATTTTATTTTTTTCCATAGAGAATAACAATGGCAAAACTAAAATATTATTTATAAAAAAATGTGTTTAAATAATTTTTTAATTAACTAATTTTTTTTTAAAAATTAACTATAAAATTTCAGTACCTGATTTGTTAAACTTTTTATAAGATCATTGTTTTTCTAAAACATTACCAAACATTGCCAACTAATAATTCTACTAAAGATTTCAATTATGTTTAATAATATTGATTGATGTATTACATAAAATTCATGTAATTGTATTTAAAAAAGGAATAAAGAAAGATTGTTCTAAAGCTTCATTTATTTGTATGGTTTTAAGTAAATGCAAAATTTAATATTTTAGAATTAAATCTAGTTCACCTGCTAATTAGTAATTAGTAATTACTTTATCAAAATTAAAATGTTATTAAGATAAAAAAAAATATCTTTTAAAAAATTTACCAGGTTTAGATAAACTAAAAAAATGTAAAGATTTTTTTAAAAATTTTAATTGCAAAGTTTCAGTGTGTGATTTGTTAAACGCTCTTAAGAGTAACTGCTAATTACATCAATAACATTACAATACTAACAATGCAATTACAATAATAACATAACATTTTGATTAAAAAAATCAATCAAGATTGATGGCAAATGACCTATCCCTCTTTAGATACGTTAACTCGTTACAAAAAGAAGTTGAAAGCAAGTATTTTTTTTTCAATTTTAATTGCAAAGTTTCAGTATTTGATTTGTTAAACTGTCTTAAGAGTATCTGCTAATTACATCAATAACATTACAATACTAACAATGCAATTACAATAATAACATAACATTTTGATTAAAAAATCAATCAAGATTGATGGCAAATGACCTATCCCTCTTTAGGCATGTAAACTCGTTACAAAAAGAAATTGAAAGCAAGTGGGGTTTTTTTTTTCAATTTTAATTGCAAAGTTTCAGTATTTGATTTGTTAAACGGTCTTAAGAGTAACTGCTAATTACATCAATAACATTACAATACTAACAATGCAACTACAACAATAACATAACATTTGAATTAAAAAAATCAATCAAGATTGACGGCAAATGACCTATCCCTCTTTAGGCATGTTAACTCGTTACAAAAGAAGTTGAAAGCAAGTGTTTTTTTTTTTTCAATTTTAATTGCAAAGTTTCAGTATTTGATTTGTTAAACGGTCTTAAGAGTATCTGCTAATTACATCAATAACATTACAATACTAACAATGCATTTACAACAATAACATAACATTTGAATTAAAAAATCAATCAAGATTGATGGCAAATGACCTATCCCTCTTTAGGCATGTAAACTCGTTACAAAAAGAAATTGAAAGCAAGTGGGTTTTTTTTTTTTAAATTTTAATTGCAAAGTTTCAGTATTTGATTTGTTAAACGGTCTTAAGAGTATCTGCTAATTACATCAATAACATTACAATACTAACAATGCAGCTACAATAATAACATAACATTTTGATTAAAAAAAATCAATCAAGATTGATGGCAAATGACCTATCCCTCTTTAGACATGTTAACTCGTTACAAAAAGAAGTTGAAAACAAGTGTTTTTTTTTTCAATTTTAATTGCCAAGTTTCAGTATTTGATTTGTTAAACGGTCTTAAGAGTAACTGCTAATTACATCAATAACATTACAATACTAACAATGCAGCTACAATAATAACATAACATTTTGATTAAAAAAAATCAATCAAGATTGATGGCAAATGACCTATCCCTCTTTAGGCATGTTAACTCGTTACAAAAAGAAGTTGAAAGCAAGTGAGTGACATAAGGAGGAAGTCCACTAATCTTCTTATGTAAACCTCAATCAAGGAAGGATCTTCTTTTTATTTGTGTTGGCGAGCCTGACCTTGCCATTAACATTTAGACTCATCGTTATCATAAGTTCAAGAGATTGTCATCTCCGACAAATTTTGTTTATTATATTACAAGACTATTTCTGGAATAAATGCCAGAAAGAATTCAAGGTTTTGACAGCTGGTTTTTTTAAAAAATAGATCAAAGCTTTTATTGGATTCAATTGGAATTATTTGTAATGGATGTCTTTATTTATTAAAGTGAAGAAAGTTACATTTTAACAATGTGGTAATATAATAATGAGTAGTCTTGTAAAGTTGCCGCTAAGCCCAGTTTTCAAATTACGTGCATAGCTTTCGAAGCTTGCAGTTTAAAATAATTTGAGATTTCCTCGTATAAGATTATACTTGGTAAAGAGTTTTTAAAAGTTGAAACGAATCTTATTAAATGAATTTTACTATATTCCCTCGTGCATAATAAATAACTTCCGATTGAATAAACATTATAATAAAATAATAATAAAAAGCTGAAAATAAAAAAATAGCAAAAAATTTCTAAATTAAAGGTATGGTTTTTGAAAAGGAAGCAAAATGTTTATTGAATCTAGCAACTTCCATTCATAATGGGTGTCATTAACAATAAAATAAATAATAATATAACAACAAAACAAACCAGTAGAACAAGTACACACACATACTTTGTCACATTTAATTATTTCTATACCGTGAAATAGTTTTTGTATTTTCAAAAAAATAAATAAATCGTAACCATATTAAGTTGTATAACCGACCTCTAACTGTATCAGTAACTTTTGCTTTTAATTATTTTATTTAACTTTAATAATCTTTTTTTGTTATTTTTAAACTTTAATTTTTTTTATCTTAAGTATATGTTAATACAACTTGTGAGAGTTTTTAATCTTATTAATATTTTGGAGGTTTCAGGGCATATAATATCCCACAGGAACTCCATAACTGGTACGCCCGTAACCCTTATAAGATACAGTAAATCATTACATCCATTTCTGCATCATCTTTCCAATTTTCCACGCTGTTAATTAACAGTATCCCTGCAGCGCACAGTAAATAATCTCCGTGAGATACTCCACGTATACTAATTATTAAACGTAATCTATTATCCAATAGCTGACTTAATGGTCATTATATTATTATAAACAGTCACGAGGTTCTACCACTTGAATAAAAACTTTTTATATTAAATCAGCTGTATTGCCGAATTATTTTTTTTCAACCCCATATTTTATCGACTCTAACCGGAAAGTTATTTTGTCTACTCCATGTTATCGGAATACGTCGCTAGATGTGTTTTTGACATGGATCCAGTCATCTAGCGAACATAAATAATATGGTTTGTAGTATCCCGAGGATACGTATTTCTTATTAATGCAGTTCTACCCGCTCACTCTTTTGATATTTGTGTTTGTCACATGATTTTCAGCTTCGCTACAGTAGCTTATGCACCCTTCGGACCTTAAACAATTACTTCATTCTTTTTTTCTTTTCTTTCCCTTTTTTTCTCTTTTCTTTCTTTTTTTTATAGGACTCGATTCTGAGGCCCTTCAGGGTTTTTGTATGCGAATGCTATTATGGTTTTTTTTGTACAATTTGATTGTGTTTCTATGAAGCACATGATTATTATTTACTTGTAGTGAATACTGCTTTGGCTTTTGTTATGTAAAATAGTCGTGTTTCTAGTTCACTGCTTGTCAGTTCTCTTTTGATTTTTGTATTGATTAGTTGTGTTATTAAATAGAATTTTCATAAAAATTGCTCTAATGATCTTAATATTTTTTTTTATTTGTTGATAGACTTGTATTGAATTTATCTGTGTAATGTATATCCTTATTTTAAACGATATACTATTCATGATATCCAATTATGTTGAAGGCTTATACTAATAGTATTTTTTAAAAGAATTTACTAAAAAGAATGTTTTTAAAAATATATTTTTCCCTGAAATGAAATGAAATTATTTTTATTCGCTTTGTTACATGCAATTTCAATGTAATAGCCCCCATGGTTTTGAATTATTTTGGACTTTTTAAAATTAAATATAGATAAAATATTAATGCAATTATTATTCATTTATATTGTATGTGAACAATTTTGTCCTTTTGCAATGTTTAAAATTAATGGCTTAATGTCTTGTTTTACCCCGCAAGAAATGCAATATGCAAATGCAAAGGCAATGCAAATGCAAATGCAAATGCAAAGGCAATAGTTCTTAAACTTTTTTGAATCTCATCTCCTCACCAATAAAGAAAATTGTCCCAAGACTTCTTTTTATCATTAAAACCATAATAGTCACAATATTTTATTCGATTTATTCTCTATTTGCTATACATAAATAGGATAGATTTTTTAATCATATTTAAAATATTCAATATTTAGAATATTAGACTGTACACCTTTTATTAAAAGTTGAAATTAATTAATGCACATATTAATATGTAATGATAAATATTAATATTTACTTTGTCACGACAAAACTTATATATGACTATTAAGAAATATGACTATTAAGAAATACGACTATTAAGAAATATGACTATTAAAAAATATTTCATATTTATTTGAATTGTATGATAACCAAATTATAGAAAAAACATACTCACATCCATACGTTTTGCAATAAAAATTGGGACCTTGAATGGTGGTAATTTTAAAGTTAAGAATTTCTTAAAATATTCATTTGAAAAGTCATTTTGAAATTATTATAATTAAAGTTCATTCATAAGTGTTACTTATTATTGTTTATTAAAGGTTTTTCATTTATTTAAGGTGATAAGTAAAAATATCTATTGGAATCTAATCTACTAGAATGTTATTTAATTTCCAACATGTTGTAAAATGTACTCAGTATTTTAAAATAGCATTAAGTTTTGAAATGAAAATAGATTTTAATTTATTTACAAATTAAACATTTCAGTTTTATACGTTTTAAAATTTTTGTTTTCTCAATTTAAAAATTTTTTTTTTATAATTTGGTTTATATGAAGTTAATTTTTTTTTTAATACTATAGAATTTGAAATCAAAAATTAATAAAATTTGTAGTGTATTTTCAATAATATTTTCACTGTAATTGAAGTTAAAATAGAAATTTCAATTTCAATTTTTTGCTTACGATAAAAAGCTTTCCGGATATTAAGTTGTTTTTTTTCTTGAGTTTTTTTAAGGTAATAATTATTTACTAGGCGTTTCCTATTTCCCCCTCTAATTTACGATTTCAATTAACTTAATGAATGTATATTTACATGCATGAAAACGAGATAATACAAAGAGAACTGCAGCAAATTTTTTCATCGTTTAATTTCTGTGCCCAATTTAATGTGTTAACATATAAACATATTAATTGCATATATTCCGTGAATATTGATTTAAATGTAAAATAAATATTAAACAGTACTAACAGTACTAAAAATATAAATAGTTTTTCTAACAAAATCTATAATGAATATCTCCATTGATCTAATCAAGCTGTATAGTCTATTTTCGATAAGCGACTTACTTGTTGGTCTCCTATTAATTACTTTAGAACTATTTGTACTTTTTACTTTATCATTTGTAGAAACTCCGGAACAAATATTGAAGATACACTTATAATTAAAAAATATAACATATAAACATGTTAATTCCATATATTCCGTGAATATTGATTTAAATAAAAAAAAAATATGAAACAGCACAAAAATATAAATAGTCTTCCTAACAAAATTTGTAATGAATCTCTCCACTGGTCTAATTAAGCTGTATACTTGTATAATTTTTGATAAGCGACTTACTTTATGTTCTCCCATTAATTACTTTTGAACTACTTGTACTTTTTACTTTATCATTCATAGAAATTTCTGATCAAGTATTGAAGACAAACTTAATTTATCTATAATACATTGCATTCGACAATAACATATGCTAGTCCAGTTTGGGTTCTGGGAATAAAATAAATATTGACACCATTCAGAAACCTGAAAGTATAATTCTCCGACTGATCGTAAATACTCTGTAGTATTTCAGAAAAGATGACATTCGACATTCTCTTGACCTCTATAAAAGAATTCATTCTCAAAATATCAACGAATTTATATAATAATCTTTCTCACTTCTCCAATAAATTAATCAAAAAACATCCGGTCTATGATAATAATTTTCCCTCTAATGGCCTAAGGCCGAATGCTTTTAAGGCCTACGAATGCTCTTAAATATTGAAACCCAGCCATTTTATGAGACAATTTTTCAAAAAATAATGTGCAATAACAACATTTAGTACATTTTTATGCATCCGCTAAGTTATACCAAATTTCTTAAAAGTATTTTTTTTATAAGTTCTTTCACTCTTGAAACTTAAATTTCTAAAAATAAATTTATAATTAAGTATTTTAATACTATAAATTTACTTTCTTCTTCTTTCTCTTAAAATGTGCTTAATTAATTTTTATTTAAAATAATAACAAATAATAATAATTAAAAGAATGAAAGAAAAAAAAATTCTTATTTTAAAACTCTAAAACTTTCCCTGTAAAAATAATTTATCATTAGCAATTTTTCTGTACATAACTTGAAATATTACACAACTTATTCCCACCTTTTCCTACGATAGCGCACCCATGATACGAGTCTGTACAAGTATCAATGTTTATCAAATTAGAAACTTATAGGAACAAATTAGAAACTTATATAACCCCCGGTGGGCGCAATGCGCTTCGTTAAATCTCACTCTATGTTGCTTTGCAGTTGTTTTCAAAACAATAGTTATAAGATTTAGTTGCCATAGCATACCATGAAAATTTGTGTTTCATATCAACAAGTGTCTAAACTAAAAACTATTTTATTCATCAAGTACACTATTCTAAAAAATGTGAGTTTGTTAATTGTTACTATTATAAGGTTAAGAAAGCATAGCAAAACTAGAGGCAAAAACAATGAGTTTGTTGTTGCAACTACTAAGGCACTACTGCAACTACAGGTTAAGAAACCATAACAAAGCTAGTAGTGCGGAAAAACCATGATTTTTTTGTTGTAACTACTGTAAGGCTAAGAAAACATAACAAAGCAAGAGAAAAAAAGAATGAGTTTGTTATTGTAACTACTACAAGGTTAAGAAAGCATAACAAAACTAGGAGAGGGAAACCAGTAAGTTTGTTTTTGTAACTACTATAAGGTTAAGAAAACATAATAAAGCTAGGAGTGAACAAAACTGGGAATAAAGCTGATATACTTTGCGAAAGTTATAATCGTAGATTGTGTGACGGATGGATTTGAATTGTGAGTTTAAATGGCATAAGCTAAGAACGGAGAATAGAAAGTTGTATTAAATAATTAGTTGATTCAAATATTATTGATTTGATTAAATAAAAATCTCTAAGCAATTGTCTCATGTTAAAGTACGGGATATACCTAACATGCATTATTCAAAAATGTTAATATGTATAAAAAATTTATTTATGATGAAATAAAAATGAAATGTCATTTAAAAACGTAGTAAACATTTTCTCGTAGTAGACAGCCAAGGATTTTAAGCGATTAAAATTCTTGAGCAGTGATGAAGAAAAAGAGATTAAATCCGAAATTATCAGCTTCGCAATTAACAGAATTTATTGTGGAGTTAACTATTAATAGTGCAAATGTGGAAACAATTCGAATATCTTCCGATCTGAAGGATTTTATGGCAGAGTTGTATAAGTTACAAAATTAACAAATTTTAATATTAAGCAAGCAGCTGGGCAATTATTAACTTAAGAACGGAAGCTACAATAAGATGAAAAGGAGGCTCCAGATGAGATGATAAGTAAAAATTTATTTAGATATATCAATTAGAAACCAGAATATTTATGTGTATTTTAAATGAAAAATGATGCCAAGTTTTATTGAAATTATTGATAAAATCAGATTTTAAAAGATATAATTGAAAATTGGATGTATATACAAATACAAATAATAAAAAAAAAATAAAATCTAACTGTTCTCAAACCTAATTAATCTTATAGAATCATTGTCAGATAAAGAAGAAATTCAAACACTGAAGAGTTTGAATGTGAAAAAGATGCAAATCGCAAGCCATCAGAGCACTATAAGCTAATCCTCTAATTACGATAATATTTTTTTTAGCAGTAGCACTTGAACAAACAAATTCATTGACTCATGTGTGACAAGCCCACGCAACACAGATCAGAGATGTAAGATCAGAATACAAAACTAAAAAAAAAAAATATCACAAGTCAGCCAATCTGCAGATCTTGAAGTTTCTCTTTTGCCTGCCAATGCCTATCATATAAATGTCCAGACACCTCAGGGCATTCTTTAAGATGCAATGAATCCGTAACAGTGTCTCTCCCGCAAAATACCCAATTAGGGGACGAAAAGATACTAAATCTAAATAAATGTCCTGCAAGGCAATCATGGCCAGTCTCCAACCGAAATGCTGCAACAGCATGTCGTCTTGAGGCAGCTGGAACCTTTAAAATAGATTCCCTCCAAAACTTTTCCTTTATTTGATCAGCTTGCCTGGATCACAAGTATTTATGCATGCAATCTTTTATTATTCGCACATGCATACATGAAATGAAGACATTCCGCGTATGTAAGCGCGTATTCATTCCGCGTATTATTATATATGTAACCACTTTATTGCTGTTCCGGAGCTTTCTAGAGTCCTATTTATGGTTTGAAAGGAAATTTTTAATAAAAGAATTTTCCAAATCAAATTTTGATTAAAAGGAAATCTGCAGAATTGGCAAATTATCTTTTCTGATATCTTGCAAATAAAGACAATCCTAAAATTTTAAACATTTACACATTTAATCAAAATATGCTTAGCACATCTGCCATGGCTTACAAAGCATTTTTATGCCAGTTTCAAAGAACATCTTTGATTTGTAGTTAATAAATTCGTTAACACTGTTTTGTCAGTTTCGTGATTGACAAAGCTTTTATTCTGAAAAAAAACAACAACAACAACAAAAAAAAAACGATTACAAATGTTTAAAGGATGGATAGTTAGTAGGAGACAAGTCTAATGAATACGGTGGATGAGACAGAACCTAAAATTTCAGCTTGTTAAATTTTTGGATTGTGACTTTGTGAAATATGAGTTCTTGCGCTATCATGGATAAGAATAATATTTTTTCGTTTCCTCAACGCTTGTTCTGATGGCAACGATTTCTGATGTATAATATCAATTGTTGATAGTAATACTAATATAGTTGATAATGACACTGTGCATTAATTTTTCGACCTATTCCTAAGAAATTGTAATGGATAACTCCTCTTTGATTCCACCAAACCGTCATTATTGATTTCATTGGATGTAAGATTAGTTTGGATGATGTATGTTTAGGCTTTTTACCTGTATACAGCCACTGTGCTGAGCGTTTAAGATTATCATACAGTATCCTCTTCACCTCACAAGTAAGGATAAGGTTCCGAAAAGGAATAATTTCTTTGATAACTGCGATTTCTTTGATATCTGCAATCATTGCAATTTCTATTTATTTTGTCAATTCACGTGGAATCCATTTTTCAAGATTTTTATCTTTCCAAATTCTGCTACTGTCTCGTAATTGTTACCATACCTAATACAAGATCAACAGCAAGTTCTCTCATAGTTATTGGAGGTTTACCTTCAACTTTTGTTTCAATATCATTGCAAAGGACACTTTTAGGTCTTCCCCAAGTTTCATATTTAAAGAAAATGAAACTTGGGGAAGACCTAAAAGAATTTCCTCCTGATTTGAATTTCTAAATCCATGATCTCACGTTGGATACATTAGCTGTATTATTTTCAAATGCAATATTATTGTTTCATTTGCTTAAGTAATAGAATGCCCAAATTTATATTCGTACAAAAAATTAGTAGTATTTTGTGAGTTTAATGTTTCTATTTGCTTAAGATTTTCCTAAAAATTCTGGAACTTATATGCAGACAAAATATACAATTAAGACAGACTACATAGATACACAGTATAAGAAATAAAATGATGTATAACAAACACACTTATTTAACTTAATATTGTTGAATATGTATTTTATAGAAACATGAGTTAATATTAAAAAGTTTATTTCATACGGAACAACCAATATCTTCGTTAATGGCTGTACTCAAATATACATTTTAGTTGACGATAATTCTTAAAATTATTCAATCTCGACATATATATCTTTCTTTGATGGCGCTACAGGCCCATTGTAGGCCAAGGGCTTCTACCAGATTCCGGAATATGTGATGATGTTTTTCTTTTTATGTGGCTTTATACAACTAATTGTCAGCCCTACATTGTACAGTCCTGTTAGACTGGGTCTAAGGTTTAAAGTGGATTCCGAACCACTATAAGCATGCATGAGGCCGCCGGAATTCGATCCCGAAATCTGTGGTATCGAGCACTAGTCACTCGGCCATCAAGTCTCCAACATATATATTAACTAATGTATTAATGTATAGCCTGGTAAGTAGTGAATTTGGTTTTAGAGCAGTGGAGAGCTGTGTCCCTCAGCCGACATGTCATACAGACCCAAAAGGTGGCATTTGTATACAGAAAATGATTACGATAAATCTGTAAACTAGAAAATTCTTCTGATGGTTCGAGGAGAAGGGTATGAACACCTTTTGCTACCATTAAAAGTGCTCATTCTAAATTTCAAAGTAGTTCAAACAGGGTAACATATTATTTAACATAACATAAAATCTCCTTTTTAAATCAAAAACATTTATAAAATTTATTTAAGTATTTTTTGATTATGATTTAAGTTAATGCTTTCTTTAATTTAATCTTAATTAGTTATATCAGCGTAATATTGATTTATTTTAGAAAAAACTAGTGATGTATATTCTGATGAATAGTATTTTTTAACGCAATTCTATATGTAGAAAATAGTAAAAATAATGAAGGAAAAACATGAAATGAATCCCTTAGACTGTAAAAGTAATTATTTCTCAGCTATGTAATCTTCATTGGGCCTGAATGGTCGAGTGGCTGGCGCTCGGTACCACAGGTTTCGGGTTCGAGTCCCGGCGGTGCCATGGTTGTTTGTAGTGGTTCGGAATCCACTTTAAGCCGTAGGTCCCGGTCTAATATGATCGTAGAGCGTTGCGGGGGCATTGTTACTCAGCGTCCGTGGCTTATCTTCAAGTTACACGCGCCCCCTGGGTAATACAAAGTGAGTACGTTTGTGCAGCACTTGCCTTAAGGCATCTAAGACCAAGCTGTCTGTGTTTGCCAGCTGCATTAGAAAGAAAAAAAAATGTTATCTTCATTTTATAAATTCAACACAGAAAGATAAAATTCTTTTTAAAACATCATTTACTTATGATCGTTTTAAGAATCATACGCAATTTTTTATGCTTTAAGTATATCAGAAAATAGTGCCTATCATATCATAAAGATATTTATAGGGTCTAACGGCACAAATTGTCTCGAATATTTCTGATTAAGTAAATGTACATGTATATATGTACCAAATATGTAAGATGTATATATGCATCAAATATGTAGGATGTCCCAAAATTCACGCAAGAAGTAGTGCTTTTAATAAAGAGCACAAGAGCATTTGTTTCAGAAGATAATTTGGTATACTCCCTCACCTTGAACACCAAGCCTAAAGGTGCATTAAGAAGGGAGATCAGCTCTTTCATTACCAAATATTCCATACTATTTAGGAATCAAATCTTGCGTGAATTTTGGGGCGCCCATTAGCTGTATGATTGTAATTTTAGCAGAGCTGCCTTGTTAATCGAATTTGTAAAAATTAATCTTCTAAATTTTGTAATGCATACTTTTTATTTTGAAGACTACACTGTTGGATTTGTTTATTTGGCCGTTTGAACACTGCATTCATAAGGTCATATTGATTATTAGGTTTATAATTCTTTATTATAAAACACTGGATTTTACAAATCCTGTTCTAAAAAAAAATAATTTATTTTTGGATGCCAGTGATTTATATAGTTTTCGGGGTTTTAAAATGTAAAGAGAATTATCCTTTTCATTTTCTCTATAGCAACAAGTTTTCAATTCGTTAGCTTGCCATATGCATTAGAATCTTTTAATTTAAGGACATTGCAATTATTATATAGTTTATGGGTCGTTAACTATTCTATATTAATACGTTTTAAATAAATTATTTTCGCAGCTGAAAAAAACATGTTTTATAAAATTTAATCAAAGCAATAGCGAAGTGAATACCTTTTTTGTTAGACAAATCAGTATTAAATTTATGGAAAACCAAGGCCTTCATTAATAATTTTATTTTCAGGATAAAATAAACTATATTCATTATTGATAATGTATTAGAAGTAAAGAAATAAGAAATAAAATAAAAAAATTAATCATTGTAAATATTTGTTACACGAAATGATTACTAGACAACTAATCTTTATTATAATTTCTTATATTATAAAATGATTGTAGTTTCCTCACATTATTTACTCTTATATGAATTCTATGTCTCTATAATCCTCACAAATAAGAAATTCTGTTGGTGACATATCCATTTAGGTCAGAAACAGACTTATCACGAAAGAGTTGTCATTAACTTCATTGATCTTAGCTCAACCACAATATATAGAAGGAGCACTCTCAGAAATGGAACCTGTGAGTGGGTGTTCACATCCTTCTTCACCCCCTAGAGCATAACGGAAGCGCTTTTCAGTCGAAGGATCTTTGGCATCACTTTCATGGTTTCAAATGGAGCTTCCTTAATTAGCCAATATCAACACGCTGTCCACCAGGTTACTATAGGCCTACAAATAAGATATAAAAAAGAATGAAAGATTTTGGTGAAAATTTCAAGGATTTAAATCCATTACATTGAAAAGATCACTGAGTTAACCCTCACAAATCAAATCAATCCATTATAGCCTGATTGACAATTGAAAATCTTACGTATCTTATCAGGCATCATTGTCAAACTGGGTATACCAGTTGAAAGTGGTATTTGATACCTACATTTTGAGTCTGTTTTTTTTCTAAATTAAGAATAAACTATGTTACGCTGTAAATAAGATATAAAAAAGAATGAGAGATTTTGGTAAAAATTTCAAGGATTTAAAATCCATTACATTGAACAGATCACTGAGTTAGCCTCGTTATATCCTGTTGGGCAATCGAAAATCTTTTGTATCTTATCAGACATGGGAAACTAAAAAAATATTGCCAAATTGGGTACACCAGTTGAAAGTGGTACTTGATTTCTACATTTTAAATCTGTTTTTTTCCTAAGTTAGGAATAAACCACGTTAACGCTGCATTAATCTAATATCATATCAGAAACAGCATTCGACCTGATGAAATATCATTCTCAAGATCAACAACCGATTTTAGATGAAGGCTATCACAATATGAGATAATATTTAAAAATAAACTGCTGATATCAGCTGTCATTTCTTTAAGGATTTCACAGTTTTCTTAAGAAGATCAACAAATTAAAACCTCTTTTTAGATAACTTAACAAAATAAACATTTGAAAAGCTTATATCATTCAAAAATTAAGGTGAAAATTATTTAGGGTCCTTTGTGCTCAGAAATGTTTATCTGAAATATGTCAAAATAAGTTACTAAACAATTAATTAAAGATGACTTATTTATATGAGTTTTACAAGCAAAAATCATTTTGCCGAATCCTTTCATCAATGTTGATAAATGGACTTGAAATTATTTTTTATCATGCTACGTGTAGTGTAAATTACTAACAATATCTTAATGTAGTGATTATCAAAGTGTATAATTTTCATTCTCAATTCTCATAAGGTATATAATTTTTTTTTTACCATAAAAATCTTAATTCTGAATAAACCGGAAAAAATTTATCATTTTTGTGTAATGCTAATAACCGAAGTTTGCAATTCTACAATTTAAAAATTGTAGAATTTCAAACTTCGACAATTGAAGGAGTTTTTTTTAAGTTTTATTTAAGGTATTATTTTTTTTAAATTTATGAATTTATAAAATCAAAAAGTTTTTTTTCAAATATACACGATAGTATTCTAATGATTACAGGATTGAAAATTTAAAGTATATCTGTGATGCAAATATATATATAAGAAAAGTTAATAATAAGATAATAAATTTTGAATTCTTTTATAAGCATGTCATTTTCTTCGACCAAGTTGCAGAAATTCCATTGAAGGATTAAAATCAATCATAGGTTGGTTCATGTTGTAAAACATTTCTGTTGAGTATGTAATAATAAATTCTGGTTTTTTTCTGTTACATGATCTAAAATATTTTATTTTAGTCAAATGTCTTTAGCGTTATAATTAGTCATCTTAGTATTCTATTTTACTAAATTCTCAATTTATAAGATGGTTAATGGATATCTTACTTTGTGCAAAGATGAATAACTTTGTAGAGATAATGGTTTTGTAGTTATATACTTCTCATGTCGGATAAAGAGTTTTTTTATTTTCTGTTCATGTGATAATATTAAGAGCAATTTTCTCTTTAGAGCTTTTCCCTTTCGTAATTTTTCCCATACCCTGAATTCATACTTAACATTGACGCGCTGCCTTGCTAGTGTTTATAAAAGTTCATGATAAAGTTATCCTATAATGCAGTTTTCAATCTAGTATTTCTTAAATTTCCTATGAAAATAATCAAATTCAGTAATTTAATCTAAGATTATCTGGATAAATAAAAGACGTTAAAAAATTTAATTTCCTTGTACATAAGTAGTTTTTCCTGTACAGACACTAAAGGAAAATATAAAATCTTTGTTGGAACCAGAAAATAACATTTATGTTATTGTTATTATTAATTGAAGCAAGTTGTATCATTTACAAGTTATTGATATTTTGATTGCATTTGCATTAACAAATAAAAAATATATGTATAATGAATATGTCATTGCAGAAATCTCCAATTTTGCTATTTACTATACTTGCCAACGGCCATACCATGCTGTCTATACCGGTTCTCGTTAGATCACCGAAGTCAAGCATCATTGGGCGCGGTCAGTACTTGGGTGGGTGACCACTTGGGAACACCGCGTGCCGTTGGCATTCACAAATTTGGGACCTGAATGGCCGAGTGTCTAGCGCTCTGGCGCTCGGTGCCACAGGTTTCGGGTTCGAATCCCGGTGGTGCCATGGATGTTTCTAGTGGTTCGGAATCCACTTTAAGGCGTAGGTCCCGGTCTCCTATGACTGTAAGAGCGTCACGGAGCCAAAGTCAGACTTCTACCTACGAGTGCTCCATCACAACAGAAGCTGCTTCCTTTCCCTTCAATCATGGTACGTATGGGCTCGTGGGCTTGGCCAGCCAAGTGGGATAAGAAATAACAGCAATAATAAACTATCCTACAGAGGCTTGGTGGATTGCGCATTGCTTTCATAATTGTGATTATGAAAGCAATGCGCAGCCATTCAAAAGCAAAAACCAACAAAATATTTCAAAGCCGAACTGAAATAACTCGTGTTTATGCTGGTGATAGTCACAATATGTAGGTCTGAATATCTTTCTGGGCGATTCGAGGAAGAGAAGTACTATGGGAGAACTAATATCCAAGATAATATCCCCAGGAGTGTTCGTTTCGAATTGCGGTGTTTCAGTGTGGCTGCTGTGTAACAGTCCTCCGTTGTTCTTCTCAATCTGATGATATGAAATCTGCTGAATAATTCCTATTCTAGTAATTTCTGGTCTAAGTATCCGGTATTTGAAAAAAGCAATATTAGATATTTATTTGAAACCCTCCATTCAATATTTATGTGAAACTCTCGATTCGATATTCATTTGAAACTCTTTATAATGGCGTTTCAGTCAGTTATTGTAGTGTTGTTAATAGTTTTTAAAAAGGTATTTTCGATAATAAGTCAAGCACTAATGAACTATATAAAAGAAAATTATAAATGAAGACGAAATGAATTGAATCTTTTATGGTTTCCTGAATATTTACAAAAGAGTAGACAATAAAATAGATGAAAAAAAAAAATTTAACAATGTGTTAAATAATATGAAAAATAAATATTTAATTTTCTCTTTTCATTAAATATATAAAACTTTAGTTCATATATGCAATGTTTATGAATATTCTAATCTGTAATGTTGACAATTATATTTTTGAATCAATATTTTTTTCTAGCGTAATTTAATGTCTCGTAAGCTTTTAAATAAATTCATTTCATTCATTCATTGATAAAATAAATGTCATTTAAAAATATAATAAATGTTAATGTAACCTGATCTTTCGGGTCTCTCCAACATAGTTAAGTTTAAAAATGACAGTGATTAACGAAATTATACTGAAACACAATTTAAACAATAAAAAAAAACGAAATTTACAAGTATTAAAGCACGAATAAATCAAGAGAATTATATTTATATGGCTGGCCTTTCTTTTAATTTCTAGTATTTAAATAAAATTTAATAAGGCCTTTTATATCTAACAGGGAAATCTGTTCACTTTTATTATAAATGTTTAGTTAGGCAAATTTTAAAAGTTAATAACAACTCCTACAAGTCTGAAAAAGATGATATTTGCATTTATCCTAATTTGTATTTATCTTTTGAACTAGTACTACATATTTATTGAAAAAATAATATTGCAGCATTTAGTTTCTTACCATTTATTCATAAAACACGTTTTAATGAAATTTAAAAAAATTCTATTTAGTCTGTGTTATATTTTTTTAGAATTCTGGCAATTGCTATAATAATTGAAGCAAATATTTATTCTTATCGTTTTAAATGACTTTTATAAACCCCTTTTCTGCGATGAAAAGTATTCTTTCCACAATTTTTTTGTTTTATTTCCATAATTTTGTTTCTGTAAGTACTTTGACATAAAAATCATAATGAAGTCATGAGAAAATAGGGAAGCATTTTATGTTTTTAAAAAATAGCTTTGTTGTGATAGAAAAGAAAATATATTCTTTTTTACAAGAAATTTCCTTCACTAGTATTATATAAGTACTTTACTTTCGCACAACATAAATTCATCCTAATTCTACTTTAATTTAGGCCAGATAAGAATAAGAAACTTATCAAGAATCCTCCCATACCATTTCTTAAATCCGAATAAAGCCATTATATAATTTTCGTTGAGTTAGGTAACAATATTATTTACTCGTCAAGTCTTAAAGCTGTTATGAAAATATTTATAGTACTTTTCATTTTTTGTGAAAGATATATAGATAAAAAATAATAACAAAACAACTCAACAACCTGTAGATTGTAGTCATTATTGAACATACATCGAATCGTTTCAATTCGTGTTAAGGTGCTATAAAATTAAGATGTTTTTAAAAGTACATAGTTATTTTCAAATACTACAATTTTCAATTCATTTTCAAATTACTTCATATTTAAAATATTCTTTGTTCTTTATTTTATTTTTTGTTTGATTTTGTGGCGCATATAGATAGATATGTTGTATTATGCTATGACATCCAATACTTGTTTATTTATTTTTTTAAACTGCTACGATACTCTATACATTGCATTATTCTTTGTTAAATATTAAAGTGCATAAAGCATAAGCGTATAAAGTGTATAAGCAATCACGCTAAAAGTTTTCTTCTAGTTAAATTTCTTTCTCCTTCTTGTTTTCTTCCTAGTTAAATTCTTTCTTCTTGTTTTTCCTCTATTTTTTGATTTTCTGAAGTTTCCTACCTATTTAAAAATATTCTTTTTTCTTTATCTTCTTCTTGTTTTTCTTCTATTTTTTGATTTTCTAAAGTTTCCTCCTATTTAAAGTATTCTTTCTCCTTCATTTAAACGTTAGTTACAGTATTCTTTCACAGTTTCCTTGAGCATTATCTTTTTTCTATTATCTTTTTTTATGTTTTGTTTGACTTTGTGGCGCATATAACTGATTGGATATGTCGTATTATGCTGTGACATTCAACACTTGCTTCTTTTTTTAGGTTGCTATGCTACTTTATACTAATCATTGTATTATTCTTTCTTAATTATAAAAGTGTGAATGCTACATCAACAGTCAGGCTAACTATTATGTAACTTACAATAATAGATGAAGTATTGCTCAAATAACTAAAGTAGACAATAATTTTGAAAATTATGTGTTGCAACTATTCTATTTTCAAGAAAGCAAAAAATATTTTTTGCCAGGATGCATTTAATACGCCATAAACCGAGACAAATACCTGACAAAATTAGCTTTTAAAATTTCTGGTTTTTCCTTGTTGTTGACTCTTGGCTATCTTATTTTAAATTGATGGAACAACATTTTTTCTGTCTATATTTAATCAAAAGTCTTTTGAGAAAGAAGCATTTGAAGTTCTTAAAGAAAGAAGCCTTTTAAGTAACATCTCAGTCTGGAAAAAGGGAAATCTTTGAATTTCCTTTTGAATTCTCTGAAATAGAGTTTCAACGTGGAAGATAAAGAAAAAAAAATTCTTTCAAAAGTTGTGAAATAGATTCAGATAGAGTGTTACGTTGAATAAAAATTACAAAAATTGCAAATCAATAACAGTATAAGGTAGAGTTTTTTTTATAAGATAATTGAAACTTAATTAATGAAGTCATATAAGTATTTTCTTTACAAGATATAATGCATTAATAATTAACCAGTATACCCATCTTTTTTGATATTCTCCAAATTAATTTTGAAAGTAAAATTTTTTTGTCAATTAGTTAACTTTAATGAAAATACAAGACTTAGTATTAATTGTACAAAAAAAAAAAAAAAATCTTTATCGTTAAATTTCATTAAAAATATTCATTGAACAAATTTAATATAATAATTTATCAAATTTTATCTTAGAGTTTCTATTCAGGTTTTAAAAGTTAATTTTACAATTTTATTACAGGTAAAATATACACCTTACAAATGTTCAATTATTAATTAAGTTATTGAATATATAAATTTAATAAGTTTAAGAAATGTACTTTTATTTATATTATAAGTCAAAGTTAACAATATCTCGCAACTGGTAATTCTGAGGTAATTGTTTTAGAAAATCAAAATTTTACCACAATTGATAATTATCTAATCTAATATCATTCACAAGATCTTTTTAATTGTTATATTCTTTATAAACAAAGGTAAATGCTTTTTTTTTACCATTTTAAAACTTCAAATAATGTAAAAGTTGTAATAAAATTCTGAAAACTAAACAAATCTAATTTCTTCGTGGCTTCATTTAATTGTTAATTAAATTAACTTGAATCTTCGCTCGCCATTTTCTTCTTTCTTTCTACATCCGAGGTAATATCCCCGCGTGTTCTAGTTCGACTACCAACCCAGAGCCGTACAGAAGTGTTTTTCTCCTTTCCTACAATTTTCTACAAGTCATTTAAATCTTCCATTTTGTGCTAATTACTAACAGTTAATTTTTATCGAATATATATATACTCCATCATTTTAAATGTATAGTAATCGAGTAATAAAGTAAAATTGTAAAATAATCAAGAGGTCTAATATTAATTATCATACTTTTCTACAATTCCTTTAAATCTAATATTTTGTGCAATAATTTCCAACAACTTTAATTTTTAGCGACAGTATAATTTAATCGAGTTGCCAATGAAATCCTTGGTGTTATTTTCGTATGGCATATTTATTGGCATGCATAAATGACTATTTTAAATGATTATATAGAATAATATTTATAGTATTCTAATGAGTTCCTCTGTTTTACTTTTAATTTGGACTTCAATTCAGAGCTACTAACATACTACTCAGAAGCTACTCTACTACTCAGAACTATAAGCGTGAATTCTTATAAAAATGAAAATGTTTTAACTATCTGTTTCCTGGACTTAAGGTTGAAAATAAATAAAATAAGGCCTTTACTTGTGTTGTTCTTTAGTATGTTATTTTAAGTTATTTTGTTTCATAAATAGTGTTTTATGCTGAAAATTTACATTGATGTGTTTTATGTTTGTTGATACTTTTGTATAATTCGTTCCTGGAAATTCAGTTAAAAAAATAAGGCACATAAACATATTTTTCTAGATATAATCGAGATATATTTTGTAGATTTATTTCTACTTTAGCCTTTATTTAATATCTCATAATTTTAACTTCTACTGTTAAAGAATTTATATATTTAAATACAGTTTATTTAATTTATCCTGACATTTATGTTGAACATTTTTCCGCTTGTAATGATATCTGACATATTTCCTTTATACCCATATTTTAAATACAAGGTCTTCCTTTAATACTTGGTTTACTCCAACGCTATATAACTATAATGTAATTTTTGAAGTAAAACACGTAGCATTTTTATAAAGAAAAATTAGTAATTTGTCAATGAATATATATTTTCCATATTTTTCTAATTAAAAAATAAATATACGTTATTGTATTTGATATGTAGGAAATGTCGATATTACCCATTTTCCTACTTTTCCTGTAAACAGTAAAAAAGTCTGCTCTAATTTGACTTTGACCTACAGTTTTCGACTTGTATTGCTCTCACAATACACTTATGCATGATACAGACAGAATACTGAATTTTTTTGCACCTGCACTTTGTATTATTGTATCTCTATCGGTAGAATTCATGAAAAACGTATATAAATAATCACATTGACAATTAATTATTGTTACAATTTACAATAAGTTTTCAAATTTTCTTTACTAATACAGTTTGCTACCTATAAATATTGCTTTGTCGAATTTTGCATTTGTTTCATATTTAGTAAAATACATATTTGCATATGATACTTGATATCATTATGAATATCATATAACCAACACAACAATTCAAATTAGTTTTTAAAATACCTTTTATAATAATAATAATAATTTTAAAACAAATTTTTATAACATTAATACGTTAGAAATAAGGTTTATAATAATAATAAGTATAAAATATTTTTTTAAAAATAATTAATAGTTAAGTTATTTCTTGTTATATGTTAAATTTATCTTACGAAGTTAAAATTTGAACTAGTTTGGAAATTGGAATTTGGATTGGATTGGATAATCTCTTGAGACTATACAATATGGAATTTAAATTGGATAATCTCTCGAGATTATTCAATATGGAATTTTAATTGGATAATCTCTTGGCATTATCCAATATAGAATTTAAATTAGATAATCTCTCGAGATTATTCAACATGGAATTTAGATTGATAATCTCTAGACATTATCCGACATCCACATACTGTCCAAATGGTTTCCTTATTTAAAAAAACCCCGTTAAATAGGACGTGAAGGAAACTACAATTTTTATTCATTCAATTGATTTGCCAATTTTTTTCCAGAAAGGTTGAACTGAATTGAGACCTCAACTTAAATGAGCAATTATATCTCTTATTATTTTAAAGCTAGTCTTAGTCGAATCGTGAAAGGGAACTAATGTGGAATTTATCCAGTATGGAATTTAGATTGGACAATCTCTCGAGATTATTTGACCTCCGCCATACTGTTTAAATGATTTCCTTATTAAAAAAAGCTGTGAAAATGAAAGAATGGATGGACGGGAAGGAGATTAAAGTTTTTATTCATTCAATTGACTTGCCAATTTTTTTCCAAAAAGATTGAACTGAATTGAGACCCCAACCTAAATGAGCAGTTACATCTCTTTTTTTTTAGAAAGCTACTCTTAATCGAATTGTGAAATGGAGCTGAGAGTAGTGGAAAATCGTGAGAAGTTGCTTGAAATTCCCATATATCTGGTACGACCGAATTATTCAGAATATCAGCATATTTTTAAGAACCTTCATTATTTGTGACAAAATAATTGTCTATTTAAGATTCATCCCTTATTGACAACAAATGTACAATCATGTATGTTTCTGAATCGTTGAAGAGAATTGGTTTTAATTTAAGTAACAAGAAAGTTAAGCAACAAGTAACTAAATAAATAAAATGCAAATGAAAATACATGTAATTTAGACAATATAAAAGCTGATAAAGATTATTGTTCAGCTTTTAACATATATATCCCAGAATCATGCAGTCAGAAAATTCCCATGCCCTTTAGAGAAAAAATTGTGGTTACCATCCATTATTGTCGAGAAATTTTTACCACAGAAAAAGAAGTTGGAAGTTAAATAAAGTTGCATTACAAATTGTAATATCCACTATGATATACACTGTCATACATTTAGATGTAAACCACAGAGTAGTTTATCGACATAACTAAAACGAATATAACTAAACGAAGCAAAAGCAAAAGAAAGATTTCTTCCAACCTGAATAAAAGACAAATCTAGTTCAGCATAGATAATAATGTAGCTTCTCTTTCAATATTATCCCTATCCTGTAATGGAAGTGTCATCTCTAGGGAACAGTCTTAGTATTGACTAATATAAGGAGCGAATTTAACGCTGATATTATTTTTCTCATCCGGAATAGCTGGCATTTTAGAATGTAGTCGACTGTTGAATGTTAAGTTTTTCAAATTTATGAGCGCTTACTATTTAATTAGTTTTACTTATTCTAAAAAGAAATACGTTATTGTTTTAAATATTATATATATTTTTATAATACTGTAAAAATGTACTAAACATTTATGCTGATTGAGTTTCAGTTTCAAAATAAAGTAAACCATAAAAATGAAATGTTTTAAGTATAATGATATATTTTTAAAAACTCTTTAAAATATCTTATACGAATTGCATGCAAGTGGCATAAAGCTTTATATATTTTTACTTTTAATTCAGAAAAACGTTATGTTTACGCCTTTAATTTAAAGACTCTTTCCACAAAGCATAATACATTTTTATGTTATATGTTAACTTCTGATTTTCAATTTGTATTGCGTTGGTATGAAAGTAATTTCGGTTTTCTCATCTTAAGTACATTGTAAAAACCGAACTTATTATCTCCAATATCTTGAAATGCTATTTATTGCACACAACTTTTTTATTACATTGCGTAATTTAATTTAACAAAAAAAATATTAAATCATTTTCTAAGTAACAAAAAAAGTTAAATCCCCGATTACTGCGATCAAGGTCACAACAAAATTAAATTCCCCGATTACTTTGATCAAGGTCACAACAAAATTAAATTCCCCGATTACTTTGGTCAAGGTCACAACAAAATTAAATCCCCGATTACTGTGATCAAGGTCACAACAAAACTTAAGAGGCAAAATTTCCTCCATCACTGACAACAATAAGTGGGAAGATATCATTGCACCTAATTTTCTTTATAAACGGAAATAAGAGGCATAGACGAGACTCATTGTTACCATCCTCAAAGGATCTTTAGTTCGGCATCTGTTGTGAGGGTCTCTTCCACTCTATCCCAGTACAATAGAGATCGTTTCACACAGCAGTCACACCATCCTAGATTCTCATCCTGAACGAAGCAGGAAATCACCAACAACGTCCTCAGTCATTAGAAGCTTCTGACATTCAAGGTTTAGAGTGGACAGGACACATCCGCCTTTTCTTCTTTAGTTCGAAGAGCACTGATCAACGAGCATTTACTGTCCTACTCGTGGAATGAAGGTTGCTATCAGGAATTGAAAGGATGTTATTGATGAAATGGCTTCAGTTGCTATTTTTAAAATGTGAAACTTGACTAATGATAATTTTAGAATGTGGCTCTTTATTTTATAAAACCATCAGTTTAATAATGACGATAATATAGTTCGTTTAGAATATGCCTCACATATTACTAAAAATCAAATTTTTAAATTGTAGTCTATGGGACAAAGGAATCATTAGTTAAATATTATTGTGAATTTCTCAAAGTAAAAATTTATTTTTCATTTAATATCAATGCGAAAAATTATTTTAAATGTTATATTATTCATATTAATCTTTTATTACATTCACCTTCTAGCATTTTTTGCTCGTGTAAACTCTTTGATTTCAATGTGCCCACAAATTCTTATAGCTGTAAAATTTCACTCGAACAGTTTTTTTATTGAATTTATATCCATTAAGATGTCCAATTTTGCTTGTATTAAAAGTGAATTGACTGTTTCCCTTATTTGTTTTTTTCATAACTTATTTTAGCAGGAAATTGTTTATTATGTAAGGTTAAAGAAATGAGTAAAACCAGTTGTATGTCAAAGTGAAACTATATATACGTTTTTTAAATAATGAAATATGCATTATGCATTTTTCGTATTACTATAATTTTTAAATAAGAACAATAAATACATTTTCATAAGGCAGGATGTAATTATAACTTTTAAATATCTATAGAAACGAATCCGGCCTTTTAAAATCTTTGTAAAAAATGTTTTCTTATTTTCTTCTAAATAAAGAAAATCATTTTTAAGAAAATCGTCTTATTTTGTTCTAAATAAAGAAACTACTTTAAAAATAGTTTGGGATAAAAGCTTAACATCTTATTTTTTTAATTCATTTTTTTCTATTTCATTGTTTAAAATGGAATTTTTAAAAAAGTCTTAATTCTGTAATTTTTTTGTCTAACTTTTGTTTTTTAGTTATTTTTCTTTTTTGTTTGTTTGTTTGCAAATAAGTAAGAATATTATTTATTCTTTTACTGCAATTTTTTAAACCAATTTTTATATAATTTCTTATTATGAAATACTTAATTTTGTGTTATGCATGCATAATTTAATTTTTGAATTCTTAAAATAACTTTATGGTAATAAATCCAGATAAAATACTAAAGTCTGGATAAAACTTAAAATTAACTTTAACCTGGTTAACGTTTTAATATAAATTATATGGTAAATATTTATAGAATAATATTATGTAATTTCAATTTTCTTTGGCTTATATATTCTCTAAATTTATAAACTACGCGAGTATATTTTATTAAGGATGCATCGTAACATAAAGAATATTTGTTAAATAAAGCGATTGGATTAAAAATAGTCATTAATTACTGAATGATTTTGGGCATATAATTAATTAAATATCATCTAAATGACAACGATATAAAATACACTTAACGTTGGCGTCAAATATGTACTGAATCAGGAATGTAATGATCAGCATGAAATTTCTTATAAAATGCAATTCATGCTTTTCAAAATAATGATATTTATTATATAATTTTGATACAAAGTCTTAATCTTAAATTTGTATGGCAACTTTTCATGAAATTTGCGATGTCCCACATAATCGTTATCAAAATTAAAAATGTTCGTTAAAAAACAATACTTTTTTATTTCATATATTTAGAAGAAAAAAAAAGCATATAAATAACATAAAAAGCATGACAATTTTAAGTTCAATTATAAGAGGAACAAACCTAATTTTGTGTTCAGCAGTTAGTGTTAGAGCATTGAAGGTCTGAAATATAATTACAAAAATGTAATGATCAGCATGAAATTTACATTTACAACCATTACAAATTACATTTAATTGAAATCTGTTTGAATCAAATAAATTGAATCAATTTAAAAAAATAAAAAAACTGTCTTAAAAATTTAGTATGCTTAAGACAGTATGTTTCAGCCATAATCAATTAAAAAAACAAACCAGAAGGTGAAACTTTTGTCTTACTAAGGCATAACATTGTGTCAAGACAAAAGATAATACTATATTTAGCTTTAGCGAAAGCTAGATAGATACCAAATGGACATCTCGTGGTACAGTACACCATTGCCCCATGAATGAATAAAAATGCAAAAGTATTAAAGATATTTTGTTAACCTGATGGATAAATCTATATAGATGATGACGCTGAAATTTAAATCACATAATTGAAATCTATTGGTGCATTTTAAAGTGTTATGGAAATTGGATGAAAAGTTTTATAAGAAAAACAAAATCAACACCTTAGATTCTTTTTCCTCCACTTACAAGGTTTTTAATAATAAACAAATGTATAAGTAGAAATATATGTACAGCATGTAATAGTGATTCTTTATTAGTAATTATGTAAATTATTAGTGATTATGATTATTAGTGATTCTACTTCTCTCTCTCTTTTAAATCCTAATTTTATAATTCTGATTTATTACTGAGAAAAATTTAACCAAGAACTTAGATAAAGTTGTTGGTCCTAACGCGTTTTTTTCTTTGTCCCTTGAATTTGCGCTATATAACGATAGGTTATGTTAATGTCATGGGGCAATTTTTACTGTTTTTTTTTTTTTATCTCAAACACCTCGACGAGTTTCATGAGAGGTTTTTATTTATTTATTTGCAACGATTGATCCCAAAATTTGGATAATGGAATGAGGTAGCGAATAATGGAAAAACTTCAAACAAGTCAGTATGGAGTGTTGACTACTTGAGACTGAAATGTTACAGCATGCCTAGGGTCAAATTGATGTAGAAATTTAAAAATAATGTAATTATAGGTGGAAATCTAGCGCAAGATCGTCCAAAAGCTACGACAGTCAATGAAAATTGGCGTTTATCTATGACAACGAAAGTTCAATTGCTTCTCAGTTCTCTCGTGTCCTTTGTCCAGCCACAGGAACCCGAATTTTAAGGGTTACTGTTTCCAGAAAGATAAACAAGAAAAATGTAAATACAAGAAGACCCGCTGTTTGCAGACACTTACTTCTGCACACAAAAGAGCCCATTTAGCATTTTACAGTGATCATCGATTTTGAACTAGATACCAGCGGGGACCGTTCAGTTTACTGATGAACCCCGGTTCAGTTTAATCATTTATTCTGGACGTACGTTCATCTAGCGAAAACCAGGAACCCACCTGATGTCCTCCAACCTTTTTAAAAAAGACGACCACTATGGCAGCGGAGGTTTGATTATCGGGACAAGTCTCATGCTAGATGGGTAGTGAGACCTCCATGTCTTTCAGAGACTCTTTAACTGGTATGATAATAATGAGATTTTGGAGCCTATATTTGCCTTTTCAAGAGTTCTGTTGGCACTGATTCCATTTTAATAAATAAAAAACATCGTCAATAAAGGACTGATATAGTTACAAATTTTTGGAAAATTAACTTAGTCATCAGATGAATTGGCTAGCCATATTACCAAATCTAAATTCTGTAGAGTATGTCTGGGGTAGTCATAAGAGGGTAACTGCAATTTGCCTTCCAACCTCGAGAATAATCCAGGACTAGAATACGTAGTGGTTGCAAGGGTAAGATAAGGATAAGATTTTCACAGATACTGCTTGATTCTTGGTATGAATTCACTATTACAAGTGAAGAGCAAGTGTACTAACTGTATTGCAAACCATTAGTGCAAACCGTTATCATCCCATTTTTGTGTTAGATATTGTAAGCTTTTTTTAAGAATTTCCGGCGTTAGGAATCTTACTCACAACCATGCGCGGGTACTATAACTTTTTTTTTTACTGTATAAATTTGTATTTATACATAACTACATGAAAAACTATTCAGTAATTCTGGAGATCATCAACTAAAAGTGAAAACTTTCTTAATTTTGAACATAAGGGCAGTGGGATTGTGTGTTTTCATATCCCTGGCAAATTTAAGAGATAATATTAATTGTAGATTATGATAAATAGAAACATATCCCTGGCAAATTTAAGAGATAATGTTAATTGTAGATTATGTAAATAGAAACAACCTATATGTCAATTTTTTAAAATCCACGCCACAAATCTCATTTAAGACTTCAAGACGCTAAATTACGTTAATATTCTTAGTTTTCTAACCTGTCTCCTGTAATCATTCTATCTTCAGTAATCATTTTCGCTTTGAATTCGCAAATGTCTGCTCAAATTTTGACAATATCGATGCAAATGTTGACCTAAAATTGTGACAATGTCTGTCGCAAATGTCTGCCTATACCTACGAATCGTATTTTATTAAATCAATCAGTTCGTAGATATTTCTATAATGTATTTAATTTTAAATTCTACTTATATTGTATGAAGAATAGTTTTTCTCTGGAGAAATTAAATAAGTATTTGTTTTCGGCAACATGATGCGATATTTTTTATCACTCTGAAAACTGAAAAATATGAGGTTTTAGTTGATATAATTATAAATTCTATTTAATTATGGGATTCATTATAAAAGAAAAGAACCTGAAAGGAAATTAAAAGAAAAGAACCTGAAAGGAAATCCGTTTGACGGAAATCCTTTTCTTAGCTACTGGCGGTTAGCCAGCCATCCCTTTGATGAAAGCGAAAGACGATTCATGGTCAAACTGTTGAATGTTGTGAGCACTAAGTGGGAAAATGGCAATTAATTGAGACTTTAGGAAGCGGTCTTTAAAATCTATTAAACACCGTCACAAACGAAAGGTTTACGTCATAGAAATACATAAAAGGCTATCTTCCAATTCCATCTAATTAATAGTCCATCTGTGAATGAACTCCCTGACTTATGACCTCAAAGGACCACACTTAAGGACGATTATCTTTACTCCATCTATCTTATCTTACAACAATTCATGGTCATATTATTTTTTTAATTCATGGCCAAAAGTGAATTCAAAGATTTGTGACAGTGATAGTTTTATAAAACAATGGGGTTTTTTTTTGTACTAATGTTAAAAAATGTAGCTATGATTTATAATATATCTATAAAATGAAAGTTTTTTTTCTGGAATAAATATCCATTAAGATTAGTGGATTTGAATGACAAGAGAAATTTGTTCTTCATAAGGTCAATCACAAATTATAATTAATTGTTTGAGTATCAAATTTTATCACCACAGAATCTTGAATTTAACAAAAATTATTTTTCTATTGTTTGAATGCATCTTGAAATAATATATTCAAATATATTCGACAAACGATATCTAATTGTTTTCAATAACAGAATACTTTTTAAAATGTAGAAAAGTTATGCATATATATATATTTTTAATTTCGGAAATACTTATCTTCAGTTATTTAATTCATATCCATCTTAAGACCACAATAAAAAATAAAATATATCATTTGTGGACTACATTATGAGGCATTACATGATGATAAATTTCTAAAGTACAACGCACAATTGACAGTGATACATATGCAAAAATAATGTTGTATCGATGTTTTGAAGAGATGAATATAAACATATCTCTCTCATCAATAGCATGATACCACAGGGTGGCTCAAGGCTTTCCTTGAAGAGATTTCTATGCATTTTTTTGGATGACGATGATCCTCCAATTCTTAACCTTTAGTACATCAACATCTTTTTCAACTGCTTCTATCCATCGCAACTTGGGTCTTCCTTTTCCTCTTAGTCCCTGAGACTTTACCAAAACAAGCCAATCATTCATTCTAAATACATGAGCAGTCTAATTTTATCTATTAATCTTAATATATTTTATAATAGCTGGATCTTTATAGCATTTATAAATTTCTGCGTTGTACCGTCTGCGCTGTACCAAGAATCACTTTCCCTAACACCTATAAGAATAGTTCTCAATATATATATATGTGTACATGTATCTATCTATCTATATATATATATTAAGGGCTATCCTTGGCGGAATTGAAATTCAATAATTGATACCAACACATGGAGATTATTTTTAAGTTTCAAAAGTAATTCATAGCAATAAGTATTTCGCCAACATTTATGGAGTATCTAGATAAAATTTTCATCTTTTTCATAATAGAGCAATTCGTTGATTTATTAACTAATTTAAAACAAGTCCATCAAAAAGACATTATGTGCAATGATAAAAATGGAAAAGAAAAAACCGAAGGCTTTTTCAAGAGGAAAAAGCTTTTAGGACAATAAAATAAATTATTTGATTGCAGAAATTTTCCACTTTAAAATATCACTTAAATAACAACGTAACAGCGCAATCTTATCCCTCTCATTAAATAATAGACTCAAAGTTCAAACGTTTTTTTCCTTTTTGAAATCTCATGTATTTGAATTCCACCGACGTTTTAACTGTTCTTTCAAGATTCAGCTGCTTGATTTACTGTGAGAACACATCACTTAAGAAACTTTTCACAGCTTTGAGATCATCAAGACTTTGGAAAACTGCCAACTTGTTGCAGTACTACTTCACTAACAAGAATGTTGCGCTGCTGCCATAATTTAAGACCGTTTTCAGTTGATACATCCATGTCATTCCTGTTAATTACGGTGGAAGAAGGTGGTGCTAAAACTGCCAAAGACTTAATCATGATTGATCGATAGTTACAATAGTTCATATCAAACTTTAAGTAAATTTTGTCGAAGATATACAGAAGGACTGATAATATTTATAAATTATTTTACAAGAAAAGGAATCAAATTAATATGTATAGATTTATTTAAAAACTGGATATAATTAGACAGAGAAAATGAATAAGTCCCATCTATTTGTATCTGGGATTGGATTGTAACTTACAACAGAATGGTGATTTGTATACTTTTTACTGGAAGGCCAGAGGAAACATGTTCTGATCACACGGACTTTTATTATGATGCTTCTAGCTTTTTAAATATTTATCATTAGAAAATTTAACTTGTTTTTTAAACCTTTTGATCATTTTTGTTAAGAATGTCTGGTCTTTTCCCTTTGTAATTTTGATTTGTTTATATGTTCTCTTTGCTTCTACGGTAAGTAGCCAAATTTTTATGGATTGAGTTCCAATAAAGCCATAGGTAACAACAACAGATTTCTACATTAAAGAGTTTAAATTTTTGAAATTTGTTTTTATATTTAAATTTCAAGATATAATATTAATATTTATAGCCATTTTTTAAAATCTAGATAAACGTCTTACATTTATTGAAATAACTATTTACTGTACAATAAATGTTATGATATCGATGAACGATAATTAATTTAAACTTTTTTTTATGAAAAATACAAACGATGTATGCATAGGGTATAGAAAATGGGTTTTATAGTATACTTTGGAAAGTTTTTCTATATTATAGAAAATGAATCGAAATTATTGTTTCGATAAATTTTCTTTTATAATTATTTCAATCAAATTGAGAGGCATAAAAATATTTAATATTTCTAAAGGTAAAAGAATGTGTTACAAGTGTGTATTAAAGTGTAATTTCTATCTGCATGATTTTACAAAAAAATTTACATTCGTGTCAGACATAAGAAATGCTAATCAGAAAATAAGATATTCTTATAAGGAAATAATACAAGAAGATAAATATTTAAGAACATTAATGCTATGAAATAAATAATGCCTTATCTTATATGTGGGTAAGAGATAAAGTTATGATGTTGTTTTTTTATAAATCTAGTTTTAATTAACTATTTTAACCAAAAATTTACTTCTGTGCCTATAAATTCTACGATTCTGGAGCCAGTTTTATCAGTACAAAATAGCTTAATTTTCCAAGAGGATCAAGTGAGTAACTTTTAAGTTGTTGAGCATTTGAGCATTAGCCCAACTTTTGAAAACAGTAACAGCAACAAAACTGGTTTAAACTAAATTAACCACTTAAGTTGCTGTTGTTTTCAAATGCTTGCAACTTTGACCTGCAGTCATTGGCTACTAAAACAAGCAGGTATGCAGCAAATTCAGAGTTACCCAGTATGCACTGCATGGGGTGGGTTCTAACACTCCGCATTTATATTTGGCCATAGAAATTTAGAACGAACACACATAAGGCGGCATCTTCTTCCACTTCGTCAAGCTCAATAAAAAGACTTTCGGTCGACAAATTAATTCTGCTTAACTCCAGCACCGAAACCCGAGCTTTTGGTTCGGTTTTGTTTGCTGGGCTTTCGATGAAATTTCCTCATCTAGAAATCCAACACACTATCAGTCAGGTCATTTCTGGCTCGATAATATAGATACGTACATATTCTAAAAATAAGGGGGCACTGTTAACATGCATTTGTTCTATGAATTAAGATAAAGAAAAGTACCCTTTTTATTAGGCTGAATTTCTTTAAGGGCTTGATGGCCGAGTGACTAATGCTTTGGCACTCAGTGCCGCAAGATTAGGGTTTGAGTACCGGCGGTGCCATAGATGCTTGTAGTGGTTCGATATTCACTTTAAATCGTAGGTGCCAGTTTGATATGGCTGCGGACCATAGTGCTGACAACTCTATCTCGTTAAAATGAAAATATCTTCTGTCTCAAAATCTGTTAGCAGTCAGACGGCCTTGGCCCACCATGGGGCTGTTGCGCCAATGAAGAAGAACTTCAGATATCATGCAGTTGAATTAAACAGGAGGCACATTTTATCTTTCTATGCTACGTTCTTTTTGAACTACGGTTCAAATTAATTTAAAAAATGGCGGATCTCTTATTATGAGCTCGATTCCAATTTTCTATGTAGCAAAAAGTTTAAAACAGCATTTGATACAGCAAGTAACTCTTTTTCGCAACACTAAAATAAACATGAAATATATTTTTTTTCTCCTCCTTTTCATTTTTTGCTTGCGGAACTCTAAATATAAATCCATTTCCTTAACCAAGTGATGTTCTTCGTCATAAATTGTGAAAAGTCCAAGTCCATGAATCAAAGCTGTGCATTAAACATTGTCCTCCTCTCAAGCATCAAAGCAAAACGTTGGCTTAAGTCCCGGGCTATTAATTACAAATGAGATCTCAATCTTCTCTTTCTTTCTTAATGCTTATCCCAGTATGTTAGAACACAGTTGTCGAAGGCTTCCGTCTTACGCTAAGCTTTGACAATTCTGATCTCGGAAGATCTCAAGCTGTCTTTGAACGTTTGTTAACATGTTTCATATTGAAACCCTTATATAAGAGGAAAACGTATTTCTAAGGATATATTTTAAAACAGAAATTGCACGATTTTGATTCCTTGATTTTCTTGATAAAGAACATCTTATACACTTAATGTTCTAAAATTCTGATTGTTTATTATTTTGGAATTATTTCAGGGCTTAATGGTTTTCTTAATGCTTTTTCCAGTATTTTAGAACACAGTTGTCTAATGCTTCCGTCTTACGCTAAGCTTTGACAATTCTGATCTTGGAAGATCTCAAGCTGTCTTTGAACGTTTGTTAACATGTTTCATTTTGAAACTCTTATATAAGAAGAAAACGTATTTCTAAGGATATATTTTAAAACAGAACTTGCACGATCTTCTAACATTTGCTTGATACAGAACATCTATTCCCTTCATCTATTTACAATTAATGTTCTAAAATTCCGATTGCTTATTAGTTTGGAATTATTTTATGGCTTGATTACTTTCCAGAAATTCTTTAAGTTAATTAAAATTTTTGCAATTCATAACTTTATCGTTAAAATTATTAAGTGCTTGTTGGGACAAGAGGTCCTTTTTAAAAAATTACATCAACAGTTTTTATTGTTTGTGGTAAAATCTATTCTGCCAATGAACGAAAACTGGGGCATGTTAATTTTTGGGTTAAGCACTGCCAAATATTTGTCTGGAGTTTCAGGTGTCTAAATTTGAAGGTTATGATGATTTAGTTTGTCGCTTTACATCATTTTGTGCACACTTCAGGCTAATTATACAGGGACCTACAGTTTAACGTGGATTCCGAACCACTAACAAACATCCATGCCACCTCCAGGATTTGAAGCTGAAGCCTGTGGTACCAAAGACCAGAGCTCTAGCCAATAAGCCATCAAGTAGCTTGAATCTGCCGAAATAACTATGAGCATAACAACGCTCATAATTAATCTTATCAAACCAAAATTTTCATAAAAAAGTTTTTAGTAAGATTTTTGATTAATTTTGGATTTCTCTTTAAAAAAAAATCATTCATTTTCGCTGTGCCATGTTTAGGACAAGTAAATTATTCATGGTAATTTCCTTTGTTAGAATTGAAATGCTTTTTTTTATTTTATTATTCTTTTGAAAAAAAGTAGTCATTTTGGTGTTAACTATTTGCTTTCTAAAAATAAATAAAAAATCTAAAAATAAAAACTTTTAAATTTAACAAATTGTTTGAACTACCAGAAATTATTTTAAACAAAACAGAAGAGCTTCGTAAATAAATAAATGAACATTATTAAAAAAAGTCGAAGTTTTGAAGGGATTAGTTATCTGGAAATGTTTGAATAAAAATAATTTTCTTGAGTTATTTTATTATCAAACATCGTTTGAATCTGTGTAAACTATTTTATTTGTCTATAATTTACTTGATTTTTTCCAAGAATTGCATGAAGTACAATCACAAAGAAATGTTTGACTGTATCTCAATAAGAAAAAAACATGTGTAAAAACTATAGGACATTCAACAATATATATTTGGAGCAAATCATAAGAAGATGCCGATATAATTCTTAAAATCTGCTTATATTCTTAAGCAACAGTGCAAAATGAACAAAACCATGACTTTCAAAGGTCGTCGATTTTTCAACGCATAGCAACATATTAAAAATCTAGAAATGTCGCTAACATCTCAACCAAAAGTAAAATTAAAGAAATAATTTTCATCGTCATTGCAAAATTTGCAAAACTGTCAGTGAAACATTTTCTTTTAATTTTGCTTTAATTTTGTCTGTCAAAAGTTTGTCAAGAACATATGTGAAAAAAAATATTAAAAAAATTTCATTTCGCTGTGTAATTTGATTTCTGTATCTTTTTTCTAAAAGTTATTTTTCTGGATATATTAGAAAAAAGCAGTCGATTTTAATAACAGCTTTTTTTTATATAATAAAAATTGCGATGCAAAATCGTTGGGATTGTGATATATTCTTCTCTAATAAAAAGATATTAGGCGTGTTGTAAATAATAAATAATAATTAAAGTAAATTTAATTTTTCAGCTATTTGTGGTGAAGTGTTATAAATAATGACCTGCAATTTGAAAAAGAAAATACTACATTTTAAAATATGATTGATAAACATGTATAATGTATTATATTAAAAATTCTCATGACCTGATAAACTAAAATATCATTATTATTTCAAAAGAATAAGCCTATTGCAATGTGTAACTGTTAATATGTAATATTATACAATATTTTATATATTATTAAGATTATCCCACTCCTAGTTCAGTATAATGTGCTAATAATAAACTTTCAAACTCATGTTAGGTTTGTACAAGAATATGTTTGTCATTTCATGTTCTCAAATGATGAAATTTTTAAGTTTAAAGCTAATCTGGAATTATGTATTCTTAAAACTTTATCACTGGCTTCTTTGCAATTTTGTTGATATTTTTTCTTAACTAAGTCAGCTAAAGAAAAAAATAAAAATCATTTCACAAAAACTAGAGTACCCGGTCCATATCTGCTAGTATATATGTATATATTCATTGCTTTAAAAATTATGAACGAATGATATTATTTAGAATGAATGATTTAAACCCTGTAAAAATGATCCTTTTTACAGGGTTTAAATCATTCATTCTAAATACATGAGCAGCCCAGTTTAATCAATTAATCTTAATAAATTTTATAATATCTGGGTCTTTATAGCAGTTATAAATTTCTAAGCCAACGGCCGTACCATGCTGAATATACCGGTTCTCGTTAGATCACCGAAGTTAAGCATCATTGGGCGCGGTCAGTACTTGGGTGGGTGACCACCTGGGAACACTGCGTGCCGTTGGCAAATTTGGGACCTGAATGGCCGAGTGTCCTAGCGCTCTGGCTCTCGGTGCCACAGGTTTCGGGTTCGAATCCCGGCGGTGCCATGGATGTTTGTAGTGGTTCGGAATCCACTTTAAGCCGTAGGTCCCGGTCTTCTATGACTGTAAGAGCGTCACGGAGCAAAAGTCAGGCTTCTACCTACGGGTGCTCCATCACAACAGAAGCTGCTTCCTTCCCCTTCAATCATGAGTCCATATGGGCTCGTGGGCTTGGCCAGCCAAGTGGGATAAAAACAACAACAACAACAACATAAATTTCTGCGTTGTACCGTCTTCTCCAGCAAACACTTACCCATCAGATCTTACCAAAGTCCAGCCGTAGACCAAAATATGTCTATTAAGTGTTAGAATATCTAGAATTAAATATTAAGACCAAATTTTAATCTGAACGTCAGTATATAACTATATGTAGAGCAAACTTAAAACAATATTACATGTTTTAAATGAAGGATTACTTTGATAAAAACCGGATATTTATTAAAAAAATTTTATATTTTTAAAAAAGTTATAATTTAGTTATTTTTAGAAGTTTTTTCCAGGTTCATGACTACAATTAAAATTATTAATTAAAGAAATTAGCAATTTTCTTTGATTTACATTAGAGGAAATTACTTCTCTAGCAAAAGCATATGGATTAAAAATTTCAATTGGTTAACCTTGCAACAACTTTATCTCTGCGTGTTTGACAAACGCTTACCTTCTACCTTTTTTTATTTATTTGGCAGCTACTTGGAGCATGAATTGGCAGCTGCATTTCATTTTTGGCACTTGAGACGCACAAAAAGATTGGGAAAAAAAGCATCCTGGCAATCTTTTCACTTGTCAAACAGTTAACCCTCAAAGATTTCGTTCTTTCATCAGTTATCTCATGAAACAAAAAAAAATTCAATTTTTTTTTTCTCGTAGCTAAAAACAAAATAGTTCTTACGTACACTTTTAAACTTGAGAATGACAAATATGAAATTTTTTAAGAAGCGAAGATGTAGTCTTTTTGACAGGATCGACTGATTTCAATGGCCTCTCCCTGACCTTTTTGGAATTATGCAACTTTTATGAAATATAAATTTAAAAAAAATAACAGTATATAATGTCTTCAAGTATAAATTGTTAATGGAACATTAAATAGTCATATTTTTATTGCTTTTTTTAACTATATGACCGTGAGGAAAATGAAATAATATTAAAAAGTTACATTAATGGAAAATTTGAAGTCTGATGGTTTAATGACTAGCGCTCTGGAGTTCGATACCACAGATTTCGGATTCAGGTCCCGGATGTGTCGTAGATACTTGTAGTGGCTTGCAATCCAATTTAAACCGTAGGTCCTTGTCTAATATGAGACTGTCGTCCACCATGAGGCTGTCGTGCCATTGAAGAAGAATGAAAAATTTAATAAAAAGAGAAACTGAAAAAAAATTTCTAATATAGATCATCTAGGAAACGATAATTTCCATTTAATTTGTTTGTAACTAAGTAGTAAAGAATTATTATAGTGTAAATTTTATAGAATTTCATAAAAATTTAAGACTTGTATATCTAAGTTTTTTTTTTTATAAAATCATTATTATGAGACAAAATTATTAAGACTGTTCTTACTAAATATTATTTTTATCTAATTTGTCAACGGCTAATATAATTTTCTTATGGTTGCTTTTATATAATTTAGTTTACAAACTTGAATGTCATTCGACGGCATGTATAATTTTGCAACAACTGTTAGTTTTGTATTTTAGTAAGCAATCTATTTGAAAATTTTGCATGTATCTACTATATTAAGACTGTTATATGAACGAACTTAATTATAATATTATAAATTTTTTTCTTCTACCATTTACATTAATTAATTATATTAAAGCCAGCCGCTTGGGTGCTTTTCATTGATAATGTGTATTAGGCGCTTTTCATTGATAATGCTTGATTGATAATGTTTATTAAGCGCTTTTCATTGATAATGCTTGATTGATAATGTTTATTAAGCGCTTTTCATTGATAATGCTTGATTGATGATGTTTATTAGGCGCTTTTCCTTGATAATGCTTGATTGATAATGTTCAAATATATCTATGCCAAAACATATTTTACGACTGAAACAAATAGAAATTCTTTGAAAAAGGAAAATAGGAAAATATCATGTTATTCTTTAGAATGCTAGTAAATTCTTTGCATTTTTAACATTTGGCTGAGCAATTTTTTAGTATGATTTTTTTTACCATTGAAATACTAACTGCCCTGCTTACAACTATCATTGCGATGTGGAGTTATCAATGGAGAAATATGGCTTCTAATGTATTAAATAAACATTAGAAATTTTGAAAAAAATACTGAAATAATATGATATAAGGTAAAATGAGTTTCAACAATATTTGAATCGCAGAAAACTGGCTTAAAAATTATGAAAAAGCATGCCATTTGCTTTCTAATGCTCATAAAATTATGTTTCAGACATAAATTTTCCTTAAGTAATATGCAAAATTTTTTCATTTTCGTTTATTCTTGAATTTTTGTATTCCTGTTTATGTATTTTACTCTATTCTTGCACAAAACATTAAATAAAATTATTCTACTAATTTAAGCACTAAGATAAAATTCTCATCATCTGTTATATAAATAAAAAAGTGGTGTTGTATTACAAGTGGTGTTATCAATGGAGAAATATGGCTTCAAATGTATTAAATAAACAATAATAATTTTGAAAAAAGTATTGTAATAATATGATGGAAGATAAAATTAGTTTCAAAATATTTGAATTGAAGAAAACTTGCTTATAATTTTTTAATAAACATATCATTTGCTTCATAATGCTTGTACAATTATGTTTCAGTCAAAGATTTTCAGTAAGAAGTATGTAATTTTTTTTTCTTTTTTGTTCATTCTCGAATTTTTGTATTCTTGTTTATGTATTATATTCTATTCTTGTGCAGATTTTAAACATTAAATAAAATTAACCTACTAATTTATGCTCGAAGATAAAAGCCTCATCATATGTTGTATAAATAAAAAAAATGCAAATAATTGATCAATAGCATGAATGTTGTGTAATTAACAGCTGAATTCACTGAAATGCCTTTCTTGCGTATCAACTTTCTGTACAAAATCGCATCTAAATTTAAATTTCCAAACGAAATTGGAAAAAGACTTAATTTGCAAAATTTGTTTATTTAAAGACACATTTTTTGAAAAGAAAATTAAAGAATAAAATCTATTTTACTGCAATAATATAATTAACTGATTTTCTTCCAGTTTTCGTCACAATTATCTTCATAAATTTACTGTAACAAACTTCCATTAATGCAAGATTATTAAGGCCATTACAAAACGTCGTATAGATAGAAACAAATTACAGTTTACATAGACAATAGTTACGTAGACAAATAGACAATAGTTACGTAGACAAATAGACAATAGTTAAGATAAGTTAAGTTATGTATACAATAGTAAATAGTTAACGCTTTACTTTGGTATTGACAGAATATAAACTATATTGTAGTATATATCCAATATGCATTATATTAATAATAGCAATTATTGTTAAAATATACGATTGCAAAACTATTTTAATTTTCTATACATCAATTGATTTTCTATTACAAATTCGTCGTATAGATAGAAAACAATTAGATTGTGAAAAAAAAGAAGAAATGCAGAAAACGTAACTAAAATTGCAAGACTTTTTATATTGTACTTCCTGATTAGAGTGCCAAGTTATGTATATGTAACAGTTTTACTTTGGTTTTGAGAGAATATGAGCTTCTTCACACCTTTAAAAAACGGAGGTAACGAGTTGTGAAGAAACTAAACTCTTTATGCTCAAGAAAAAGAATCTTTAAATGCAGCGAGCAAATATTTTTGGCAATATCTATAATTGCTTGCATTGCCAAGCTGAAATAAATCTTGGCTTCTGATGTGGTAAAATATTTTTTTTTCTTGCCTGAAGGTCAGTGAGACTACCAACATTCTTAACCACTGAAATATTTATTTTTATCCATTCCAAAGTGCATTAAATAATTTTTTTGCTTTATTAAAGCTGAATAGACTGAGATTTTTTTTTTCGAATCTATAAAAAAACATTTCAAGGTTTTATGATTTCATCATAATGCTAGACGTCTAGCGAGTAAGTAAAAATAACCAAAAAATCCATTCATTCTTCATTCTAAAAATGGGCAAAATATTTTGTATGATCGGAGATTTTTTTCTTGATTTTTTGGACTTGTTTCTCACTCTGTTTTTATATATTTTATACATATGTGGGGTTTTTTTTTTTTTTTTTTTTTTTTTTTACCGCTCATCTTGTTAATTTTATATCAGAATCAAAATAAAGGTAACAACATCATTAATCAATTTTAAAGAATTAATTCCATCTACAGTAGCATTATTAAAAAACAGCAACATAAAAAAAAGTTCAATTTGAACCCAATTTTTTTTTTCTGTTTTCTTGAACACCTTGTTTCTCACTTTGTTTTTATATATGTGTTTCTTTTTTTCTTTCTTTTTTTTTTTTTTTTTTTTTGTAGTTTCTGCTATTCATATTAATATTTCAATATCAGAATCAAAATAAAGATAACAACATCATTAATCAACTTCTTAGAATTAATTCTATTATTCTTATTACACTGAAGTGACAAAAGTCATGGGATAGCAATATGCAAATTTTCAGATGGCAGTACCATCGCGTAGAACAGGTATAAATGCGCAGTGCTTTCGCAGAGCTTTCATTTCTGTTCAAGTTATTCATGTGAAGAGGTTTTGACGTGATGATGACCGCACGACGGGAATTAACAGACTTTGAACGCGGAATGTTAGTTGGAGCTAGACGCATGGGTCATGCCATTTTGGAAATCGTTAGGGAATTCAATATTCCCAGATCCACTGTGTCAAGAGTGTGCCGAGAGTATGAAATTTCAGGCATAACATCCCACCATGGACAGCGCAGTGGTCGACCGCCTGCACTTAACGACCGAGACCGGCGACGTCTGCAAAGAGTCGTAGATTCTAACAAACAAGCAACACTGCGTCAAATAACCGCAGAAATCAATGTGGGACGTACAAGGGACTTGTCTGTTAGAACTGTGCGGAGAAATTTGGCTTTCTTGGGCTATTCCAGCAGAAGACCGACTCGAGTGCCTTTACTGACAGAACGACATAGCTTGCAGCGACTCTCGTGGGCACGTGAGCATATCGGTTGGTCCCTAGATGAATGGAAAACCGTGGCCTGGTCCGATGAGTCACGATTTCAGTTGGTAAGAGCTGATGGTAGGGTTCGAGTGTGGCGCAGACCCCACGAAGCCATGGACCCAAACTGTCAGCAAGGCACTGTTCAAGCTGGTGGTGGCTCCGTAATGGTGTGGGCTGTTTTTTCATGGCATGGACTTGGTCCTCTGGTGCGACTGGACCGAATATTGACTGGAAATGCTTATGTTCAGCTACTTGAGATCACTTGCAGCCATTCATGGCCTTCATGTACCCAAACAACGATGGAATTTTTATGGATGACAATGCGCCATGTCACCGGGCCACAACTGTTCGCGATTGGTTTGAAGAACATTCTGGACAATTCCAACGAATGATCTGGCCACCTAGATCGCCCGACATGAATCCCATCGAGCATTTATGGGACATCATCGAGAGGTCTGTTCGTGCCCAAAATCCTGCACCATCAACGCTTTCACAATTATGGACGTCTATCGAGACAGCATGGCTCAATATTCCTGCAGAAGACTTCCAACGACTTTTTGAGTCCATGCCACGTCGAGTTGCTGCACTTCGCCGGGCGAAAGGAGGGCCGACACGATGTTAAGAGGTATCCATGACTTTTGTCACTTCAGTGTAAAAAACAACAACACAAAAAAGAACTTCAGAACATTCTGATCGTCAACTGTGTCTTTTCAGGAATTAATCATTATTGTTTTCGTTCATAATTTCCCAGCTTATTGTTTCTGTACATAAATATTAACAGCTATTTCTTATGGTTTATAGTTTCCGTAAATCCTTCATACTTTGGACATTTTCCCAGAGTTTTTATAAGAAATACTAAATCATTCAATAAACTTGCACACAGCCCATCCATCTTCCCATGCTGCTAATTAATTAGATATTCCAGCAGTGAACAATAAAATTTCCGTATACTGAAAATTTACACACCAATCACTAGTCGTAGTCTATCATCAAATCACTCTGTTGATGGTACTGTCATCTTAAACAGTCACATAGTTGTTTCACGTGACTTAATTTGTTTTGTACAAAACCAGTAGCACTACCAAATTGTAATTTATTAGCTATATTTCTTACAGCTTGAGAGTGAAAGGATTTTTAGTTGTTAGATTTATTTTTTATTTGACATGGATCAAGTCATCTATCCAGCAGAAATGACGTGGTTTATAATGTATGGAACACATATATTTATTGATGAAGCTGTCTTCAGGATAATATAATATATTTTATGTTTTTTTATGGTTTCCTACAAAACGTGTTTCTCATTCTGTTTTGTACATCTTGTATACATGCATGTATCTCTTTTGATTTGTTTCTGCAGTTTTTGCTCTTCACACTTTGATGTTTTGTATGTCTACTAACTTTCAGTTTCGTGGCTGTAACATATATTCACTTCTGATCTTGAATAAATTCACTTCAATTTTTTCTTTTTTTGGTTTTTGATGGGTTTTTTTTATTGGACTAACTATAAAGTACTTGACAATGTATGTACAGCGAATGATATTATGGCTTTGTTTTATAATCTGATTGTATTTCTAAGAAGTCCCTTGTTCATTCTTTTTTTTAATTTTTTCTTCTGTGTGCGATTTTTCTACAATTTTAGTAAACACACACACACATATATATATATATAAAGAGAAAATAACAAAATAAGATATGTATAAAGAGAGAGATACTGAAATCGCAATTATTAATCCTTGGTAGTTATTAAACTTAATTATCTTCTTATTTAAAATAATTATCAATTTCCTCAAAGATACTCAGAATTGTGTAATAAAAATTATTCAACTAAAGTTTCTTCCTTGAATTTGTATCAATTTCCAAGTAAAAATGTCGCCAACGAACTAGATGAAAGCTTTTAATTGAAACCTTTGTTATAGGATTCCGTAAATGAGGAGGATTTGAATCCTCCTCATTTACTTGATGAAGGATTTGATTATGGTTTTGCTCATTTAAAGACCATTTATCATGCAATCAGTGAAAGTATCTTAGCGGAAAATTGTTAGACGATTGGACAAACATAGTTAAAAAAAGAATATTTTAGGATACCATCTAACTAATAGTAATTTATTTTGTAGTTGTCTTTTTCAAATGGCAAACCTTTGATCTGAAGTCATTCGCTACTGGGACAGCAAATAGTAAAAATCAGTGATGTGAAGCAGATTCAGTATTACCCAGGTTGTAACACGGGGAGCAAACCACTTTGCACAACGCAATTTGGAACAAAAACAAGTAATATAATAAAAAAAAAATTTAAAGTCAATTCCTTCTTTTTTTTCTCACTATATTGCAGGAAATCCTTTATAAATAATTTTCATTCCTTTTTTTAAGTTTATATGGCGCCTTGTATTGGTAGATACATGCAACTTAAAACTAAAAAAAACTAAAATTAATTAATTAAATTTAATGAATGAATTAATATTTGAAAAAACTGTATTAGCATCAAGTGTCATCCACTACAAGTTAAAAAAAATGTATTTGAACTTCAGTGGATGAATAAAAAGTATTTTGTTAACGATTGAAAATTTGAACAAGATATATATAGGGAGAGTGTGAGCTAATAGAAGAAATTGAAATAAGCTATAACTCGCAATCTCCTCCAATTTCGTGCTTCTGTTTTATAGTGTTCAGCCTCGGCATAGACATTGATCTTTAAGTTCGGCTTCAATTTTCAGGTTTTGAATGAAGCTCCCTCAATTTCAAAACCCAGCCCCTTAAAATAGAAAGATATGTATAGAAAAAGAAATTTTTTGTATTTTAGGGGCCTATCTCCTTAGTAATGTAGACCGATTTCTTTTCTATCGACAAAAGAGTAATTTAGGTTCCGGCCTGTTTAAAAAAATTAATGTAGAAAATTTAATCTTTCCAACATCTATTAACATCTTGAGTTAAATGCTAACTCTTTTAATGACGGATTAAAGAGAAGAAAATTATTCAGGTTTGTTGCAACAATTTGATGCTCACCAAAGATTTGTTGGTTCCAATTGATGTATTATAATAGCACATATGAATAATTTGACTGTACTCTGTATGAAATTAAATTCCTTAGACTACAATGTGAGTTCACAATGGATAAAAATGGGTATAATGTTGGAAATAACTTTTAAAAATAGGTATAATTTTGGATTAACTTTTCTTTATAGTAGACAACCAGATCCATGATCTTTTCGTCTTCTTTTTTTTTCCATATTAGCTTGACTGAAGTGGATAGAGTTGTGAATAAATTATTTTGATACACTTTGGATATGTTAGAATTAAATAATGATAATTTTTACATTAATTATTTTTCAAAGGATATTTCATTCTTTTATTATATTATCAATTTATAGAATGTGATTAATTAAAAAAAAGTTCAAAAACCATATTGAAAATATTTTATTTTGGTTTTCTGGCATCGTGATCTTGAATGACGGATAAATTATTAATTGATTAGTTTTATCATTATTTTGAATAAACGAAAGGGGATGATTCATAGTAAAAAAACGAATAGTGTGTTTTTCATATGCAGCAAATTAATTATAAGCTTCTCCATTGCCATTCCATAAGCTATTCCATTGTTATTGTAAAAAAAATAATTAAATAAACATCTAATTAAACAATTTTATTTATTATTTGACAGAAAGAACATCGATAAAAAATGAATGAAAAATTACTATTTCAATAGCATAACCAGAATATTTATATACGTGTAGGCAAGAAAGTTTTCTTTTGGGATAATGTAATTTAAGGTAGAGTAATAAGCAAAATTTAAAAACTCAATGCAATAAAAAAAAAGAATTTGAAACTACTGTCTCGTGCTGCCATCTGTAGGATATTTTTCACAAAATACATTTTTACAATTATGAAATGTATTTTATATTTTAAAATTTTTATATTAACAATTCAAATCATAATAAAAAATTAATTTTTGGTTTTTTAATATGTTAATATTATTATTACTTATATTCTATAAAAATATTAATAATTAGGGAAACATTTTAGAATTTTTATGAAAAAAATTCATCGTGTTAGCTTGATAATTGTGGTAAAAATTATTAATAAAAGATTATTTTAAGGAACATGGGACATTTTTTGAAGAATTCTGCCCAAATACTTCTGTTTTTAAGTAAAAAACATAATTTGAAAATTCAAGGAAGTTTTATCTAGAACTTTTTTATGCATTTCTTATTACCATTATTTGCAATAAAAGTATAAATTTATTAAACCTTTTTATGTTGAATAAAACTTTTAAAATTGTATTTTTTTAAAATAAACTTTTTTTTTTTTATTTATTATTTGGGTAATTTTTAATATTGAGTATTTCTGTTTTATGTCATCATAAGGATTAAATGTTTTTATGAGGACATGAAATGATCAATATAAGCATACTGATTCATATAAAATAGATAGTTAAATTATATGCAAGGGCTTTTGTGTTTTAAATAAATCGTTTAATTGTAGGTTTTTTAATAAATTTACAAAATGAAAACCCCATTAGTTTTTGCATGATAAATTATAAAGAACTTTAATAGAATACAAGTAAAATTGTTGTGAACGATCAATAAACAGAGAATATGATGTGTGGCTGCCTTGTTAGAATACTGTATTTATAATACATAATTTAGTTTTTAAATTTGTATGCAAGAAAAATGTTCGTATGAGGATTATAAAAATAATTATTGCTTTATTAAAACAAAAACAAAAAAATAGTTATTTATTTATTTATTTTATTTTTTTTTTAGCCTGGAGACTTGTCTTGATTTGTATCTTTGAGACTTACGCTCGCTAAGGCTACTTTATCGCAATTTATCAAATGCTATTCAAATACGAAAGGAAAAAAAACAGTTAACCAAAGTGTGAATTTTACATTTATAATTGAATTACTATAACATCGGAAATTCATGAATCCTGAATGATCCAAATCTGGAGCTTTTCTGTTAAAAGCTGTGCTGCCATCTATTGCAACAAGTAGACAATTTTACACATTTGTCAATTTTGGGGAAAACACCATTAAAATTACTAAAAATAATTTTTCAGTCGTTGTTTTAAGAAAAACAAATATACTATAATTTTAAGACAATTGATGAGAAAAATTTAAATCTACAATGTTAATTGTGATTGTCAATTGGTCGAAATATCAATATTGTTCTTAAATAATGAAGGAATTAAATAAGTTTTACTCTAAAATAAAATACCCGTGTAAAATTTCATCTCAAATGGCGTTTAAAAAATTTTCAGTTTAAAAAAATAGCATTTCTTTTAACCATTTTTGACTCATCACAGCCCTATCAAAAGATGGACAACACGCACAAATATTTAATTTATTTCATAATGGCAACAGTAAAAAATGTGAATATGAATGACATACAAGATTTAGAAAGTAAAACAAATTTAAATCTCTAATAATAGTTCCAAAATTTGAAACTAATAACAAAAAAAAAAAAAAAAAAAAAAAAAAAAAAAAATACAAATTGAAAAACTACAGAAAAATATATTATTTTCCTTCAAGAAAATTTATAAAAACAAAGAAAAAATTTGTTTTTTCTTAATCACTGAATATTACAAATTATTAATTATATTGAAATAAAAGAATTCCGGCGATTATTCAGTCTTTGCAATTACAGTAGCTTTAATTTTTAATTTACCGCTAATTTCCTATTAAACATTTTTAGGAAATTAGCTTTTTATTTAATTTGAAAAGAGCTAACTAAAATTTTCGTGATTTTCAGCTAAGCATGATTTATAAAATTTATAACCCCCACCCCCCGGAAAAAAAAACCTTTAACTATATTAATTTTTAATTGATTAATTAATTAATTTATTTATTAATTTATTCAATATCTAGACTGTTTATTTTTCATGAATATAAGCAAATTTTGATGAAAGTTTACTATTCTTAAATGAACAACTTAAATGCACAGCTCCAATACAGAAAATTAATGTTTTTATTTAACTAAAAATATTTCGTGATTTTTTGCTCACACCTGACAAAAAAATAATGGATTCATGAAAAAAATAGTCCATAATGGATTAATGGAAAAAATAGATCACTAAGTGTCATAGATTTTAGAAATAGGGGACACTGACTCAAATTTGTTATTATATATATTTCTAATAATTTCAAAGAGGTCTTTCGGAGTATTATTTTGTTCTTCATATTTTAGTAAATTCTGTCACCAACAGATGGCTCTGCAATAGCTTAAAAATTTAACAAAGCTGCTTGTTTCTTTCGGCATGTTGCGCGGATGAGTTGAGTTTTTTTACTTATTTCAGTCACGCACATTTCTTTCAAAATGTACTTATATATTATTAAACTCTGTTAAATTAGTCCCGTTGTCCAAAATATTCTTTTTATTAAATTTTTCACAGTAATTTATTTTTTAACTCATAATAACCAACACATCGCAGTGAAATCTTAATTCAAATGATGGTTTAACATTTAAATTAAACTGATTTAAATGCGTAAATTATTACGTTTTATGAGTAAAATCCTGTAATGATTCATTTCTTTACAAATGTTTCTATATATATATATATCAGTTATAGGAAAAATAAAGTTTTTAGTTTTGAAAAATATTTTTCAATACTATTATTCTAAAAATACTTATTTTAATTGTTAATTTTTTAATATGTATTAATTTTAAATATTTACAAGTCCATAAATTCAGTTTAGCGATTTCTATATTTCTGTTTAAAAATTTTTTTTTTTCAATGTTTCTTAAAATGAAAATACAAAAAAAAGTATAACGAAATAAAATGTAATATTTTTATATATTTTATATATTAAAAATGTGTTAATAAATAGATGACAACGCAACTTTTCTTTCCCTCTTACTATTTTTATTATGTGTGTTAACTAACCTGATTTTGTTACTTAATGACTTACTGTTGTCTTTCTTTTTCAGGGGCCTTTTTAATTCCTTATCTACTTACATTGTTCTTAGCAGGAATTCCAACATTTCTACTAGAAACTTCTTTAGGCCAATTTTTAAGTATAGGAGGCCTGGGTGTATGGAAAATATGTCCACTCTTCAAAGGTATGTTTGCATTTATACTATTGCATTGATTTAGTTTTAAATTAAAATAAATTATTAACTAATTATTTCAAATAAATATGTATAAAAATAGATATAAATTGAGATGTCTTATATAATTTCTCAGTTTCATGAATGCTTGTGAATTTTGTAATATAAAAAATAAATTTAAAAGATGATTTTCTAAAGTATTTAAAATAATTTCTTTAAACAAATACTTATTTTTATATCATGTTAATTAAACAAAAAATTTTACAATGATGTTAACCTCGTCGTTGTTTTTATTATAGCTACTTTTAGTGTCTTGTAGAACCTAAGTTAGATCAATCAACGTTGGTACAATCGAGTCTATTTTTTAAATAACAGAATTGTAATGAATGCAACATTATTAGATGATTTTATAATTTTATTCCCTTTCTATATTATATTCAGTCACTTATTACAGTCATATATCAAAGAAAATGCCTTGTCTAATAAAAAAATTATATGGGAAATTTAATCAGATAATCAAGTACCAAGCTAGATTAAAAATTATTAGTACCTATATGGTGCTGATAAATAAGAATCACGAGGCAGCGATGCAACGGACGTACCAATTACGGAGTTCCTATGTGACAAACGCCACGAAAACACCCACATATTAAATTTGAAAGTAATTAAGTTAGAATAGCTTAAAGTTGAGACGCCATACTCAGAATAGGCAGTGCTTTTATATCTATATGTATTGCACACCAATGGTATAAATTTAATGGTTTGATGCATCACAACCACAAAAAAGCTTGAATTGAGCTAAAAATATCTTAAAAGAATTTAGTTTTTAATGCTTACCTATTAATTTAATAAAAAAATAAAATTAAAAAAATCATACCCCCGAGATGCGTTATTAAGGGCCCTCTCAAGTTGGGAGGGGGGGTATCTACCCTTTTGCCAGTCCTGCCATCTTATTGTTACGCCACTAGTTTATTATAACATAAGCGCATGTAATATTTAATACATTAAAAATTAAATGCTATGATGTTTAATTTTAATTAGTATATTTTTAAAAATATTCAGAATACTTATTATATCTTAAATTTGTAAAACAACATTATTCACATGATGCATGTTTTTGATCATCTCACAATAGGACATTTTTACATTATATTTAGTTTTCTATAATTTTGCATACATTCATAACGCTTACTTAAATTAAAAATTCAGAAAATTGTGTTGATGTCATACGGAATTATCGATTTTTTTTAACATGTCACAAAATTAATTATCTGAAGCAATGATTCCTTTTGGTTTCTTTTTACAGATAAGAATAATAAATTTTAACTTCTTCATATTTTATTACATTTTATTTTCAAGAAAATATAAATATTTTGAATTATATTTATTTTGAAACTTTAATATTTTAATAAGGTAGAATAATATACTACATTATATGAAATTTTTTTTTAATCTTTCATCGTATTAAGGATTTTTATTATGTATTATTTGTTTAAGTTATTTATATGTATCATTATAAATAACCTAAATAAATAAATTTTATACATTTATATGTATTTTTATTATATCTATTTATATGTATCATCATGTATTATTTATTTAGGATGCATTAAGGGTGTATTGATTTAAATATTTTTCTAAATATATTGTTTGTTTTTTGACAAATGTTTAGATATATCACTTTAGTTGAATACCTTTTTTTGTTTTTCATTTATGAATAATATTGAGTTAAAATAGTCATAATTATAACTAGTATAAAAAGTAATCAAATATTTGGTGGACGTGTTGAATATTTATAAAATGATAGCTTTTGTTAAGAATATATTTATTAAGATAATTTATCAAGACTAAATAATTATTTGTGATTCTTTAAAATTTGTTTATAAAGAATAGCATCAACTAAAAGCTCTTATCTATCGTACTCCATTGTTCCTTTTTGTATTAAGAACTGAAACCGTAAATTTTTGTTTGTAAATTTACCAGTTTATGAATGAATTAATGAAAGCACTTTTAATTTATAAAAAGATCATGTAATGAAAATTATTTCCGCGATTTAAGTGAAGGAATTTGTCTATCTTCAATATAAAGGAAGACCAAAGCGTGGGCTCATCCTATTTAGTAACTCCCATTACGTTGTTTAATATTAAGTGACAGGAAGAGATACCTCATTAGGTTAACGACACAGATATTAATGACGTCAATGCTGGCCTTATCATATTTTTTCCCATTTAATAAACCCTTTCCATTCATTCACAAGGGCAGCAAAATTAGAAACTTACTACAAAAGCGAAAGCATGAATGAAAAAAATTCTACACATAAACTTTGTATCTTTCTTAATCTTTTTATTTGCTTGACGCATTTATGTAGAAGTTTTTTTTTATATACAGTTAGTCGGTGCTTCTAAGACTTTTGGAAGTCGGGACGTATTTAAAATCATATAAATAATTGTAAGTGTTCTATATGCAAATTTCTGAGAAATGTGTTATAATAATTAAGACAAATATTTAAAAAATAAAATAAAACACACCTTAAATTTGTTCGTTTTTGTGTTGCTGAGAAACATGAGCCTAAGGTGCCATAGCGATTTCTTCTGAAAGTTTGGAAGTATTTAAAATCATGCAAATAATTGTAAGCACTCTATATACAAATTTCTGAGAAATATATTATAATAATTAAGTCAAATATTAAAAAAATGAGATAAAAAATAAAATAAAACACAGCTTAAGCTTATTCGTTTTTGTGTTTATAAGAAACATGAGCCTAATATGTCCTAGCGATTTCTTCTCAAAATCTGGAAGCATTTAAAATCATACAAATAATTGAAAGAGTCCTATATGCATATTTCTGAGAAATGTGTTATAATAATTAAGTCAAATATTACAAAAAAATGCGATAAAAAATAAAATAAAACACACCTTAAGCTTATTTATTTTTGTGTTTATGAGAAACTTGAGCCTAATGTATACTAGCGATTTCTTTGGGCGATCCTAGCGATTTTTGTTTGGGCATATATCTGATAGGCAAATTCTTATTTTCTCGTCAATACATTAAAGATTTCCTCTCTTTTTATATTTAATTGTGGTGTGGGTAGAAATTTCCATAAATATAACGTTGAAAGTTGTAGTAAAATGTTTAAAACTAAATATAGCTAAAAGCAAAGCAAAGCTATATATTTTTAGATATTGACACATTTTCTTTTACAGAAATCCAAAAGTTTTCAAAAGAAAATTTAATGTTTAATCACAAATCCGCGATCAGGGAATATAGCTGCCAGTTCTTTTTCTGTTAATGTTAAACCAAAATCACTTGAAGTTTCAACGAAAGGGTATCTAATCCATTCGTATTATTCAGTATTAAGTGATGAAAAATAAGAACTAGCATTTTCTTCTAAACTAGTTAAATGTTTCTATGTGAAGAAAGAAGAAAAAAGCAACCAGACAGATAAGTCATTTATAATGAAACCTATCTTTGAACGGGTAAACTGAGAAGAAAAAGAATATTGATGTCAGTATAGCTGCCAGTTCTTTTTCTGATAAACGGAGAAGAAAAAGAAAAAAAGAATATAAATATTTATTTTTATATTACATACTACTTAAAAAGTAATATGTAATAGATATCTGTATAACGCAGTTAATACCTTACATTTTATATTAATTCGCTCTATTCAAAATCATGCTGTAGAACAATTTTTCTCCTATAAAACCGAGAAATCTGTAGCTACATGTTATGTCCTTGATTCATAGCCCAACAACTTTTATTCTTTATGTTTCATTAAATACCAAATACCTTACAAATATTTATTTTGAACCTAATTTATAAAATAATCATATATCAAGTATACTTTTGCATCTTAAGTTTAAGCTGTCTCAGATGGTAAATAAAATTTGATACATTATACTCAGGCGTTTTACTTAGATAAATAAACAGTAGATTTAATTCTTAAATCTAGAGAATTGTATTTCATTATTTAACGCTTTGTATAATGAACATGAAAACGAAAACAGTTAGCAATGCTTTTGTTGCGTTATAGGATAACGCAACGTTATGGATGACGTATTATTAGATGGCTTATTAGATGTGATAATTAGCAAGTTTTTTTTTTAATTCAGGTGTTGGTTACGCGGCTGCCGTCATGGCATTCTGGTTGAACACGTACTACATCGTAGTACTTTCATGGGCACTTTATTACATCTTCAATTCCTTACGGTGGGATGTGATGTGGAGAACATGCGACAATTGGTGGAACACTCCTCTTTGCCAATCAGAATACGATATAGTTGTCAACTGCACAAAAGACTCCTGCCCAATTAATACTACGGTTTATAAAAGTCCTGTGAAAGAATACTGGGAGTAAGTATCACACAATGCTTATTGTTACAGTGCATTAATCTTCGGAAAATATTGACAAAAGCTCTTTTATTTGAAAATAAAGAGTGTATCCCAAATGAAATATATTTCACGTTTTACATTCAGAATCTTCAATATGTTAAAATAACATAATATTAAAGACTGCAGTAGTTTGTGTAGAAATTTTAATACTCAAACTTGAATAAATAAATATTTGCAAAAGATGTATTATAATCGTTTTAAATGAACAAACTAACATGAAAAGTTGCATTTGTCTAAATTCAACCATCCTCGTTAATTAATTGGTTGTTGTCTTTCATTTGTAAGATATTACAGCTGATTGTAATTTTGGACCACTTTTAAGAAAAATAATTCTATACCAAATGCTTCTTCGGTAGTTCGGTAGTAGTTCGGTAGTCCACTTGAATAATGTTTATCGATTACTTATATCCATACGCTATAACGCATGAAATGCGAATTTGCATAACATTAAAAAAGCAAAATCGTTATCATAGTTTGGGTATCTCTAAACTTATATTTGCAGTATTTGATTCAATTTTAATTTTCGTATATCTGTGGAATAATAATATTAGACTTTTATAATATTGGACTTTGTATAATATTAGACTTGTATAATGTTGGACTTTATATAATATTGGACTTTTTCTGTATCACGATAGTATAAATTATAAATGCTGTATATATAAAACAGTAAAGAATGAAATTAGTTATCATCTAAATAAGTCCTTAATGTGTTTATAAGGTAAACAAAATTTAAAGGGTTTTTAGTTTAAAGACGCATATTAACTATTTCAAATTTTCCATAATGATAATTTTGTATAAGTGATAAGTTTAATCATTAACAATAAGACTGATATGGATGGGAAACATTTTAAGAAATACAAAAAAATCTACACTTTAATTTCTTATTCCCTTCCATTTAATTTCGTTTAGGCGCAATGTACTTCAGATCACTAGTGGTCTAGGAGAAGCAGGTGAAGTGCGTTGGCCACTAGCAGGAACTCTGGCATTAGCATGGGTACTCTGCTACTTCTGCATCTGGAAAGGAGTCAAATGGACTGGAAAGGTAAAATCACAATCTTTATGATGCGAAATGTAAAAATATCTAGAAATTAATAGTTTAAAAAAACTAAAAAATACGCTTTTAGAGTTAATCAAACTAAAAAGTAAAAAATAATTGTTAACATAAGAATAAAATGACTGACGAGAAAATGAATGTCACTGTTCTAAAATCGTGGGGTGCTCGATATCAATCGTTATAATTTCTCACTAGTTTCATTCCGAAATGCAGAGTTAGTTTAAAAATGTCATACAAAGCACCCAACGCTTTTAGAACAGTGACATTCATTTTCTCGTCAGTCATTTTATTCTTATGTTAACAATTATTTTTTACTTTTTAGTTTGATTAACTTAGTAAAAGCGTATTTTTTTAGTTTTTAAACTATTAATTTATTTTTACTTTTTAGTCTGATTAACTCTAAAAGCATATTTTTTTTTAGTTTTTTTAAAGTATAATTGTTTTTACTTTGTTTTCCACTTGGCCGATTATCCGCTAAGTTTACATACTTTTTACCCACCGAAATTTTCGGCCAATAGGAAGAGCGCAGTTCGACATGATCGCACTCCTATGCCTTTGAGATCCGCCTCTTTTTAGCCACCGAAATTTTCGGCCAATAGGAAGAGCGCAATTCGACATGATCGCACTCTTATGCCTTTGAGATCCGCCTCTTTTTTAGCCACCGAAATTTTCGGCCAATAGGAAGAGCGCATTTCGATCTCGGATCAGTTGACTGACTCGCCAGTAGATGGCGCCATCAGTCCCAAAATCGAGCCCAAAAAGTGAGTTACATACAAACATACAGGTGAAGCTAATAAAAGCGTATTAATAAGTATTATTACTTTGTTATTTATACCAACCTATATAGTTTGAATAAAAGTTGTGTCTGTTTCTTTCCTGAGACTAAACTAGAAAGTAAAAATAGTAAATTAAAGCATATTTGCTAACACTTTTCAATTCGTATTATTTAGTTAAAAGCTTAAAAATTTCTTATAAAATAAGGTTATTTTGTTTTAGATATTTTTTTCTTAGCTTTCAACAAATTTAATTAGTTATCTGTTCATTTTCGTTTCTTTTGATTTATTTAAAAGACTGTTTCCAACTTTTTGTATTATGCTTAGTGTTTTTCATTTTAGTACAAAAAGTCTTTTTTTTTTACTTTCCAGCGATTTTTATGATTATGCAGTATTAATTTTTATTAAGCTATAGTTACTGAAAACTTCAAAATATGCATTACAACAATACCGATACATGTAGAAAGAGACTTTTGAATTTGAAAGGAATTGAAACGTAATTTCATATTTTTGTAACTTTGTCACATTTTTGTAACTATTTTTGTAATTGAAACGTAATTTCATAATTTTGTAGATAATTAGCTATTTGAATATAAAGATCAATGATTTTTATAAAAAAATGGTCTTTGCCAAAATCACATTTATATGTAGTATTTTTTAAAATTTGTATAGTTATTTATATGATTTCACATTAGAAGTATTTAAAAATAAAATTCAAACAGCATGTATGTATTCATATTTTGCAGTTATATGCAGTAATTTACTACTTTTAATCAAAATAAACAAGTTATCTTAAAGTAATATTGCACAAAAGAAGCAGATAAAGTCAGATACTTACCATTGAGCTGTATATAATATTTTATTAGTTTTAATAGAACTGATATTTGAAAAATATTTTAATTTGATCGGATTTACAAGCTCATTAATAGTTGTGACTAAACAATTCTTTTACTCCGTAGGTTGTTTACTTCACTTCTAAACAAATTATTTTACTCCATACGTTGTTTATTTCACTGCTAAACAAGTTCTTTTACTCCATAAGCTGTTTACTTCACTGCTAAACAAGTTCTTTTACTCCATAAGCTGTTTACTTCACTGCTAAACAAGTTCTTTTACTCCATAAGCTGTTTGCTTCACTGCTAAACAAGTTCTTTTACTCCATAAGCTGTTTACTTCACTGCTAAACAAGTTCTTTTACTCTATAGGTTGTTTACTTCACTGCCTTATTCCCCTATCTTCTGTTGTTCGTCTTATTGATAAGAGGGTTGACTCTACCTGGAGCCGGAGATGGGATTAAGTTTTACATATGGCCAGATATGAACAAACTTGGTGATTCTCAGGTAAAAAATAATATTTCTTCTAATTTATGAAATAGGCAGATAAATTGTTTCATTATAAATTACAAATGAAAATAAAGATGCTCAGTTCAAAAGGAAAGGCAGTTTGATCTTGGAATTTCGCTGAAGCCTATTAATTAGCATAATGCAATTAATTAAAAAATGTAAATAAATTAACTTATTTTCAAAGTTATATATAAAGACATAATAAAAATAAATTGCAGATTTTTCATATATATTGTTGTTGTGACTAATCCTCAGTGTCCGGCAGCGCGGGACGGATACCCTATGAGTAGTCTATTCATGGATGGAGGGAAAGGGGCCAGCTTCTGTTGTAATGGAGCACTCGTAGGTAGAAGTCTAACTTGGCTCCAAGTCGCTGAAGAAGGAGGACAGTAGATTCCGGGAGGGCTTTTATGGGAACTACTCCGAATTTACTTATCTTACGGGAGAAAACACGTAAAACTCCCATCAGGTAGTCTGACTAACGAGGCAAGATGCTGAACAGCATAAATGCCATTGAGTCTCTTTGCTTTTGAAACAGTATCTATAACAATGCAGCCAGCAGAATGAACCTTAGTCCTAATGCTCACCAGTGGCGCTCCTTACCACTGAGTCACGAGTCGGGCTCATATATTCTGAAGAGTTTTATTGTTATGAGGAATTATGGTATTATCAATGGGGTATTATCTTCAAAAAGGTTCACAGAATATTGAATGATGGAGAACAAAATCAATCATGATGATAACAAAAATGATTATCAAGTGTTTGGTGATTTTTTATAAAAATATTATGTCCAATTTGAGAGTACTTATTGTTTTTGAACATGATTTCTAGGTATGGATAGATGCAGCTACCCAAATTTTCTTTTCTTATGGACTGGGATTAGGCTCTCTTATTGCTCTAGGTAGCTATAACAAGTACAGTAATAACGTGTACAGGTAAGAGCTTTGATTTATGAATAAATTACATTAAAACATAAAAATATTTCTTTTCATCGCCTTCTGAATATATTCGTATTCGTTTTAGTTCCCCGTAGCATTTTAAATGTCAGCTATAATTTTAATGATTATGCTAAGTTTAGATATCGATTTCTGAATGATGATAAATATTTGAATTTTTTTATTATTTAACCTTATCTTCAGTTAAAAATGTTTTGCAATATTCATTTATTATCTAACAACGTCTTATAAAAAATGTTCTTGTTTTAATAATATAAATTAAATTTAAAAAAATGTTTATTGTTCTCTGAGTTCTTCAAAAACATAGATATAGATATCGATTTCTGAATGATGGTTGGTATTTGAATTTTTTTATTATTTAACTTTATCTTCTGTAAAAAAATGTTTTACAATGTTCATTAATTATTTAAAAACATTTTATAAAAATTTTGCTGATTTTAATAATATAAATTAAATTTAAAAAATCTTTATTATTCTTTGAGTGTTTCATTTTAAAAATTAAATCATTCTTGAAATGTTTTTAATTAATTTATATGCTCGTGATATTACTACTTGCCTTTTTGTCTCTTACACTCTAGGGATTCTTTGATCGTATCTTGCATCAACAGTGGAACTTCCATGTTTGCTGGTTTTGTCATATTTTCTGTAGTTGGATTCATGGCTCATGAACAAAATAAACCCGTTAGCGAAGTAGCAGCTTCAGGTAAATGAATCACATCTTAAACATATTTTTATTATATGCAGAATTAATTTGAAAAATGGAGATAATTTATTTCAAATATGTATAACAATATAGTCCTTCTTTACATAAATTGGTGCTCCAATAACTGAAAAATCAAAAAGGATAGTATATGAAATATTATTTCATATTACGGTAAATCTTTTTAAAAAATCAAATCTTATCGCTATAGAAAAATCTACTATATTAATGATAAATGCAACATTCCATATTGGTTAAATAAAAATTAAATTAAATATAAATGTAGCATTATATATTAGTTAAATAAAAGTTAAGTTAAATATAAATGTAACATTCTATATTAATTAAATAAAAGTTAAATTAAAGATAAATGTACCATTCTATATTAGTTACTAAAAGTTAAATTAAAACTAAATGTAGCGTTTTTATTCGTGATGTCAAAGATCAATGTATCACACTATATTATGATATATTTGATGGAATTTTGATTTAATATCCAATTAAAGTTTTAAATATCCTCATTTAGATTTTATAGTAAAAAAAAATTATGAAGAACAAAATGAATAGGTAATAAAATTTCTTTGACTTATTCCTAAAAGTTCAATTCATTGATAAAATTAGTTTAATTTGATAAAAACATAATCACTAACTGACCACTGTTTACTTATTTAATAGATCTATTTAATTTTAATTTTTGTAGACAACCCATGGTGAAAAGTATATACTTTAATTTATAATTTATCAGTTTTTTGAAATCAATACTCATGGTTCAATATTTTTTATTTGTAAATTGTAAAAATTAATCAACAAAAAGTAAATAATGAACTTATAAACTATTGTACAGTTAATTCTCAATTTTCTTTTTTACTAAATTAAAAAAGCATTTAGAAAAAAGATTAAAAAAATTAAAGGACATAAAATCAGGAAGTATGTTTAGCGAATCCAATTTATATTTCTTTATAAGTCGAATATATATATATATATTCGACTTATTGTAAAAAACTATCGAATATATATATATATTCGACTTATTGTTATTAAATTTTGTTGTACATTATCTAAATAATTCGATAAATTTAATCTTTGATTAATTCCAAAATTTTAATTGAATGAAATTACATTAAAAATGAATAGATTACGCTTTTATATTAATTTGCAAAATAGAACTTTAAAAAATTATCAAAATTATTATTCTTTATATCATTTGTTAAGTTATGTGACCTTTAAAAGATGTCGTTAAATAATATTAAGGAGAAAAATCTATAAATGATGTCTTTGGTAATTATCAATAGCAAAGTATGGAAATATATTAATACCTTGAATGATATATTTAAATTTCGTAGTTGTTTTAAGTCAAGTATCATATTTTATACGATGTAATTTTTTATTGATGATTTTTTTATTATTGTTTTTGATTAGTTTTTTCAATTCACAAGGGAATTAATCAGTGATAGTGGGTTCTTTCTTTTTTTTTTTTTTAGGTCCTGGTTTGGCCTTTTTAGCCTATCCTTCTGCCGTATTGAAGTTGCCGATATCTCCTCTATGGGCTGTGTTGTTCTTCCTTATGATATTAATGTTAGGTCTTGACAGTCAGGTGATCAAAAATAATTATTATCATGTTCTATAACAATACCATGAATTTGTGACTAATTTAGATTCCAAATGTGCAAATAAATCCTTTTCCCAGCATAATTTTCACACACTCCCTACATAATTTCGACTGACTGAATATATTTTCACTACATTCGTATACATTAATCAATATCATCCCTTAAAATAGAAAACATTGCTTCAACACCAAAGAGTGGACTTAATTTTCAGAACTAATGAGAATGGCCATTCATATTTATATAAACAATTACTACATTAAATTGATGTCTCACAAAATTGATCAGTAATTATCTTCATTAAACATTATACTACCTTATTGTCTTCTCTAGAAGGTAAGTTATATATTTTTTATTTACATTAGAAAATTAAAAGTGGCCATCTTGGAATAAGGTACGTACTTTTAATATTTTTTTCCAAAATAAGTCAAACATAATTGCAAAGTAAAACATTTTACAACTTATTACCGTAATATTTATTATATTATGCATAATCAAAAGCAATTTATATAAGATAATTATAGTTTGAATCCTACAATAACGTTTAACCATGAAAAACCATTTCAGTAATGAAAGTGTAAATTGAAAAATATATAGTTGAAATATATACACATTTATAATTGAAATATATACACATATAAAAGTAATATTCTATCAACCCAATCATCATTTTAGTTTGATACAAAATCATATCTATGTTTGAATGTGCTTTCAGAATTAGTGAATATTTAATAATGACTATAATTATATTCAATTTCTAATTTTACGTTGATGAAAATAGTTATCGCTATACATTTAATGTATTCATATCAAATATACTCTGCTGTTACTGTATGTACTGTGCATACTGTGCATGTTCACACATTTTGCTTCATTTCAGAAAATTCAATTCATAATCAAGTATAAAACCTAAACATTATCTTTATTATTATTTATCCAGTTCTTATGAGTACATGTAATTTTTTTATAAAGTACATATGTCCATTAAATGTTTAATTAAAGTATATTTACAATTGATATTATTATTAATATATGAATACATAAAAAGATAACACACACGCGTATATATATGTAGCAGCATGGAAGTGCTACAAGTTTAATTGTAAACCATTTTCAAAACCAAATGGATATTTCAGGAAATTTAAAAGCCATGGGTCTTTTTAGTTCGTTTATTAATAATACTAATTAAGATAGTTAAACAGTTGAGAACCAGCACGGAAACTACGTCCACTCTCTGTGAAAGTTCAAAAGCTTCTTCTGTCAGAGCGAACAAAATTATATACACATCACTAAAAGTGGTCTACTTAATATCTTGCAGGGGTGAGAAAATTGACAGTCATAAGGGAGCTATAAATTAAAGAAACACAGCAGTTATAAGTGGCTGTTACCAGAAAATGCGGAAATACTTTTGATAGGGGTTACTGTAATAACTGAATTTGCTAGTTATAGACCGGGCATTCAGGAAGAACGAAATGGGTATTATTACACCTACACATATATATATATATATATATTGTCTTTTGCAAGTCTTTTACTGAAGTTATAAATATAACATTTCTATTAAAATATTAAAGAAACTTCTGTCCCCAAAGAAACATACACAAACTTGAGAAAGTTTGTAAAAGTTTTGAAGTGAAATCTTAAATTTTAATGATAAAATTTGAAGATAGGTATTCCACTATATTCTGGAATTTTAATTACTGTAAAGTATCATTAATTGAAGTCTGAATTTTTTTTTTTTAATTTCTCCGAATACAATGATTTAACGGAAATATCCTCAAATTTTTACAACGTCTTGCATTATCATTTATGATGATAAATATATTATTGAATAACATATGTAATTCGTAACTACTTCAAATATAATGCATGCTTTGTAGATTGCACATTTTTTATTTAATTTAATATGTGATTTAATTGTCATCTCCAAGATTCATTAATTCGTGAACCGAATTTCTTGAATTTAATATGTCTCGTGTCATTTTCTAGTTCTGTACGATGGAAGGGTTCATCACGGCTGTCGTGGATGAGTGGCCTCGTCTGCTGAGACCTCACAAAGAACTATTCATTGCGTTCGTGTGTGTCGTATCCTACATCATGGGGCTCTGTTTTGTGACTCAAGTAAGATCTAGAGTGTTTTCCGAAAAAAACAATGACCCTCAACTTGTTTTTCCTCAAAAATCCATCTGACAGTATGGTGCCAATAGGCAACCATACCTTTTCTGCGACCTTCACTTTAAATAAAACCAATTTATTATTTTCTTCTTCATAGACTGAAAAGTTATTATTATATATTTGTACTATATCATGCCATACCATATTTTCATATCATGATTACAATATATTTTTTATTGAATAGTATTTTTATTGAATAGTATTTTTTACTGAATAGTATTTTTAATCAATAATATTTTTATTGAATAGTATTTTTATTGAATTATTTTTTATTGAATAGTATTTTTAATGAATAGTATTTTTATTGAATAGTATTTTTTTATTGTATAGCTTTTGTTTCATGTATGCGTTTATAACATCATACCATAGTTTTTATTTATCTTGAGATTCAATGTATTGCTGTAATTTCAAGATGGGAAATTTTTTCCTATTTAAATTTCTTATATAATTTTTACCGCCCTCACTCTTTTAACTGGTAAGATGCTACATAACACTGGGCACGGAATGAGGTGAAGATTAAAATAAAAATGTATCAATAAGAATATTTCAGAAAATTTTATATTATTAATTTATCGTCTCACATTTTTATTTATTTATTTTTCCTCAAAAGATGAAATTCTCTAAAGGAACTAATAGAATTTTCCCAAAAGAATAGCTCTCTGTCGTTCTTTTCAAATTAAAAAAAAAAAAAAAATACTTACTTACTTTTGTAACACCTACTTATTTTCTGCAGCAAAAAATAAATAAAAGTAAATAAAAATACAATAAAATAGAAAATAATAAATGAATAAAATAAATAAATATAAAAATAATAATAATACATTTTCTTAATATGTCGCATGAAATTCGCACTTAATCTTATATTCTTTCAAGCTCATTTTTTTCAATTGTTCTCTTTTAGTAGTTATTGTTTAAAACTGAGAATATGGTACTTTACTTTATGGTACTCAATTAGGTTAAGTTTTTATGTCCATATGTAAATAGTGCTCACCAGTGTATAATATAAGTGTAAATATCAGAAGATGATTGTTAGAAGAATTGGTTTATTAGAACCATTCTTTTTATTTCTGCTCATATGATTTTTAATAGCATTACAGTGTCGATAATTTGAAAGGTGATCACGTAATACGACAAAGTATAGGTATTTATAATGTGCATGAGCTGTTCAATCATAAAATGCATATCATTTGCAATTACGGTAATTGTAAAAGTATATAAATTTTATTAAAAATCCACTTATTACTACTTAATACTTCTAATAGGGCGGAATAAACGTGTTCCAGTTATTTGATTACTACGGTGAAAGTTCTTGTTACTACTTAATATTTCTTGTAGGGCGGAATGAACGTGTTGTTATTTGTACGGTAGAAGTTCTTCTCTCAAACTTAAGAATCTATAAATACCTGTAAAATCAATAATATTTCACTTCTCACATGATGTTATCCAGGGATATAAGATTTTTATTAAAAATTCACTTGTTAGTACTAAATATTCTTTCTAGAGCCAAATGAACGTGTTCCAGTTATTTGTACGAAACAAATTCTTCTCTCAAACCTAAAAATCTATAAATATCTGTTAAATCAATAACATTTCACTTCTTTATATGATGTTTTCCAGGGATACGAGATTTTTATTAAAACTCCAGTTGTTACAACTTAATATTTCTTGTAGGGTGGAATGAATGATATGAGAATTTTATTAAAATTCCACTTGTTACAACTTAATATTTCTTGTAGGGCGGAATGAACGATATGAGATTTTTAACAAAGCTCCACTTGTTACAACTTAATATTTCTTGTAGGGCGGAATGAATGATATGAGATTTTTATTAAAACTCCACTCGTTACAACTTAATATTTTTTGTAGGGCGGAATGAATGATATGAGATTTTTATTAAAACTCCAGTTGTTACAACTTAATATTTCTTGTAGGGCGGAATGAATGATATGAGATTTTTATTATAACTCCACTTATTAGTACATAATATTTCTTTTAGGGCGGGATGTACGTGTTCCAGCTATTTGATTACTACGCTGCGAGTGGGATCTCACTGTTGTTTCTGATATTTTTTGAAGTAACGTCCATCTCCTGGTCGTATGGTAAGATGACATTTATTTTGAGATCACATTTAAGTGAAAAAATAATATTTTAAAATTTTCTTTGAAACTTAGAATGGTATAAGGTTTTTCTAAACATCATACTCATTTATAATTTTATCTGACACTAATTGCAGTTTCTTTAATTTCTAAAATATTTTATTATTTTACACTTTTCTATATCATTTATTTATTATTTATTGTTATTTATTTATTATTTATTTTTACCATTTATTTTTATTTATTTATTATTTATTGTTATTTATTTATTATTTATTTTTACCATTTATTTTTATTTATTTATAATTTTTTCATTATTTTTTTTTTTTATTATTTATATTATTTATTTTCTGAATTATTTTCCATATCAACTTGTCCAAAAACAAAAATGTCTGATTAATTTTAACTTCAGTGTTAATATATTTTTCAATGTATCTCATAATTATGGTAGATTTGTAAAATTTTAAATTTAGATTTTTTGCTATTTATTTTACGTTATTTCTAAGAATTATTTGTATGATAAGATTTTATTTGAAACAATAATATTTGATAAACATAAATTCAATGTCTAATAATCATCCACATGCAAGGGGTTACGACTATTAATTCAAATTATGTTACTTTAATAAACTGATTTCATCAGAAATAAAAATATTGTTCGTTTTTCTCTAAACAAGTTATATTTTGCAGTTTGTATAATTTTACAGAGTATATTACCACGTCAGAGTAAATATTTACAAGTAAAATGCTCTCTGATATGCATTATGTGATAAATATGAATCTGAAATATTTTAGAAAATACTTAATTAAAAATGATAATATTTTTAAAATGAGATACGAGTAGTCTATTATTATTTTATTTAATCACTATTTATTTATTTTTAGGTGTGAACCGCTATTACGATAATCTTCGGGATATGTTGGGATACTATCCTTGCTTTTGGTGGAAATTGTGTTGGGTATTTTTCACACCATGCGTTTGTGGGGTAAGAATCTTAAACAAGTGTCTTAAGCTGTAAATATCGGCGTTATTATTTTCTTATAATTAGATGTTTACTGTTAACATAATGTGTCTTTATTTTTACTATTATATTTTCAAAGGTTATCTCAGTGGATTCAGCAATAAAATAAGGTATAAAATAGAGGAATCCTAATACAATTTTAATAATTCATGGATCCTAAAATAATTTTAAAAAGCTTCAAAAAAGATTAAAAGCGAAAAAAAAAAATTAAACGTAACGAAAATAGAAACAGATAACTTACTTATTCAATGCTGAGTAGTTATATACAAGTTACCCATAAAATTTAGAATTTAATTTAAAAACAAAAAGCATAAAAGTAATCTTAAAAAAGACACCACAGAATTCAAACGATTTTCTTTTTGTGAAAAATCTCATTTTTATTTTTGAAATAAAATGAGCAATTATAAAACAGCAATTTAAAAAAATAAAAAACTACAGAATTCCAAACTATTTGTTTTGTGAAAAATCTCATTTTAATTTTTGAAATAAAATGAGCAATTATAAAACAGCAATTTTAAAAAAATAAAAAACTACAGAATTCCAAACGTTTTTCTTTTTGTGAAAAGTCTCATTTTTATTTTTGAAATAAAATGAGCAATTATAAAACAGCAATTTTAAAAAATAAAAAACTACAGAATTCCAAACTATTTGCTTTGTGAAAAATCTCATTTTAATTTTTGAAATAAAATGAGCAATTATAAAACAGCAATTTTAAAAAAATAAAAAACTACAGAATTCCAAACGTTTTTCTTTTTGTGAAAAGTCTCATTTTTATTTTTGAAATAAAATGAGCAATTATAAAACAGCAATTTAAAAAAATAAAAAACTACAGAATTCTAAACTATTTGTTTTGTGAAAAATCTCATTTTAATTTTTGAAATAAAATGAGCAATTATAAAACAGCAATTTTAAAAAAATAAAAAACTACAGAATTCCAAACGTTTTTCTTTTTGTGAAAAGTCTCATTTTTACTTTTGAAATAAAATGAGCAATTATAAAACAGCAATTTTAAAAAATAAAAAACTACAGAATTCCAAACGATTTTATTTTATGAAAAATCTCATTTTTATTTTTGAAATAAAATTGTCTTTTTCACTTGACGATCTTTTAGAACAATTTTCATTATTTGATAATTTAATTATATAATTATTATCTCGTGAAAGAAATTAAAATAAATATTATGTATAAAAAAGCTAGTAAAATCAAATTTGAATAGACCAATAGGAATAGTTTGTGAAAGAAATTTTAAAAAATAAACAAATAAGAAACTTTGTAAATGGCTAAGAAAACGAAAAACCGAACAAGGAAACAAAAAAAGTGATCAAGGAAACGAAAACTAATCAAAGACATGAAAAAAGTGATCAAGGAAACGAAAATCTCGCTCCTCAAAACAATACCCATAATTTTATGGGTAATTATTCTATAAATTGTGCTTATATTTTTTAACAAATATACTCTGAGACCTGTAAGAATTTTCGCTATAAAAAATAAATAAATACCATAAATGTTAATTTTTCCACACGATATTTTTTTAAATGAAAGGAATTGCCAAAATCGCTTAGCATAGATTTACACGTTTTTCTGTGTAATGATACAAAACAAATTACTAGAAACCTTCTTTTATTAGTTTCACTTTTGCATCATCTGCTTTCCTGACTTATACTATATCTGGTATGTTCCTTAAATTTTTCATAAAAGAATATTTTAAAGTGAAGACCAAAATTATTTAATTGGTGTTAGAAAACGTTTTAAATCTACAGAACCTCTATGAACTAGCAAGAAATCAGAAAAACAATAAAATATACAAAGAATGTCTTCTTACATGGACGTTGAGCTGTAATAGTGAATTATGAAAGCAAAGATTTGATGCATTCAGCGCATACGTTCTTACATACATTCAGTTCTATACATCTTTCAATTTTACATATATTTTGCCATAATTTCTTGTAGAAATTTTGAGTTCTATTTTTTAATATTTAATGAGTTATATAGTCTAAAAAAATGAGTTATATAGCCAGATTAAAATGAAATTTATTATTGGTTCTATACTTCCATACCGTGATCATTTTCTTACGTAGTCATTATTCACAGATAAGCAATTTTGATATTACGCGACAAGCATTTATAAACCAGTTTACAGACTCCTGTCGCCTCTTGACTGACAATTTTAACATTTAACTGTCTACAAAACATGTTTATAATAAGCCACGTCTTCATATGAAAGAAGTGGAAGTCCCTTGGATAAGGGGAAGCTGTAAGGGGTTGTGGGTTAAACAGTTTCGATCGGAAATTTTGAATCTTCTAGACAGTATGGGTGCCATTTCCGAATTTTTCCTTCACTCATAACAGCAATTCTATAAATGGAACACAATCATCGATAAATTTCAACTGCATGCCCTTTTTACCGTCCTAACCTCTCATCTGGGAGAATGTTAGTAACCATTGTGACTCGATGTCACATGATAGCAGACAATACTGAATAGAAGATTGCATGTGCTCTCAAAAGATATGGTACTGATCAAACGCAATGTTTCTATTCCAAATTTATTGAGATTTAACATTTCTTAAGTGCCTTTATAATATTTAAAATTATTATAATTTGCCATCGTATTAAACTCAGAAAAGTTGATTAATTAAAAATCCTTTAACTTTTAATTTTACAGGGTGTCTTTTTGTTCAGCATGGTTCAGTACAAACCTCTCGATTACATTGGATACATATATCCATGGTGGGGCCAAACTATCGGATGGCTCCTTGGCTTATCATCCATGATGTGCATACCCGTTTACGCTGCTTACAAGTACTTCACGACTACGGGTACATTCAGAGAGGTAAGTAACATGGACAACTGATAGAATATTTATTAAATATATATATTTTTGAATAATAAAACAAGATATGGATGCAAATAGGAAAAATATACTTTTAAAGTTCATTATATTAAAATTAAAATTAACTCACGTAAGGGTAGCAGCACTTTTGCTTCTATCCTTTCTATCATATCCTTTTATTTATAAACAACAGTAGGGCTGAAACGAAAGATCACTTTTCTACATAGTTTTTCTACATATCGGTCACTTACTTATCATTTAACCACATTGTAAACGTTTCGGCCAATATTAGATCTATAACGGCTTCAAGAAGAGGGCTACTTTCAGGTTCACGGGAATACTTTAATTTTTATTTACAAGAACTATATATATACAAATAATAAACTCTGGGTTATTATACAAAGAAATGCAAAATCAAAAATAAATTACAAGATTACAAGTGCACGATTAAAACACAATTACAGTTCATTCCAAATCAGAGATTTTTCAGAGTTCTTAAATCTACGTCGAATTTAATTGGCTGTTCTGCGGAAGAGCTTAATTATCACACTTGATAAATGAAACCACAAGGGGTTCACTTTGAAAAACAGGCGGAAACTCCGGTTTCCAGAAAAAGAAAAAAAAACTTCTGGTCGACTCCTCGCAAAACTCTCTCTTTTTATCTCCAAAAACCGCTCTTCAATAAAATCCTTCAAGAGGGGAATCAGCTTCCCTCACTTCTCATTGGAGTAGACACTTTCTCTGCCCATCGTATATCGCCAATCACGATGCAACTACTCATGGTATAGTTCAGTCTGTAGTTGTTTCGACCTGTGAAGGTGGCACACACATTCGCTAATTTCCTGAGTCTCTTTATACATGGCACTGAATATCAGCTACCATATTTGAGTGACAGGCTGCTCTCATTAGTACCAAATACTAATTGTACCCACAATACTGCTTGTCTGCTGTCAAATTTGAGTGATGGGTTGTTATTATATACTTGTTAAATAACATACATTCTATTCTTCTGGAAATGAAATGCTAAAACACTTCCTGTGAGAAAAAAATGCTACAACATATTCGTACTTTCTATGGAGAAGTCTTTTGACTAGCAATAGGGTCATTTATATACAACACCCTGCACTTAATTGCTATTGTATACAAAACAATAACTGTTTGCAGAGAACGGAAACTTCCTCTGTGGTCAGATGTCAGCTTTCCAGAATCATCTCTCCAGCTTGTTTAATTTCTCCGTCATTCATGGCATCCTGCACAAGCTTCGTATTTCATGCTTGTACATATTTCTTTAATGCAGACCGCAATCCCCTTATTATGTTGTGATGAATTTCAACCTCTAACACACTTTCAGTTTTTATAACCTCTCTCTGTTCTGTAAAGGCCGCACACTGCCACAAAGCTACTTTGCAAAAAAGTTAAAGATTAATATTAGTAACCTCACCTTATATGAAGGCAATGCTGCCAACCTAAAGAAAGTTATGGCAAAAATAAATAATAGTTTTGGGAATATATTTATCAAGTTTAAACTCTATAATAAAATGTACACACTGATACTTTTTTGTAATCATTTTCCCTACACAAAAGCACGCAAAAAATGTCTGAAAAGTAAGTATTAGTTGGAATAACAGTAATTTATTAAGAAATATATAAGAATCCAATATTTACATGTAAAACCATTACTTTAAAATATAACACATAAATTTAAATTAAAATGTAATCTACTTTAAAAAGCTTAAACAGCTTGGACAAGCCAATTAATTTATTAAATGATTTATTTAATCCTTTTTAAATTTATATTTACGCCAAATTATAAATTTATATTTGCGCATTATTTACTCCAACTCATTATTATTAAGGCCAGCCTTGTGGATTTTTCTCTCATAATACTCTCCATAACAATCCCAAATAATGGGCAGTTACCCTATAAAAATTTGTCGTGGACGGTAATGTGTTTTTTCATCTCCCGCCAGCGGGCTATTTGTGATGTACATAAATGAATACAAAGTGTACAGATGTAGAAAAAAAGAAAAGGATTATTAACTGACATTTATTATAGTTTAGTGAGACCTCTTTGATCGTGAATCACGAATTGATCACTCAAATGAGTGGTCTTCAGGCTTCTTATCTATAAGCCTTCCTTGAGAAAGAAAAAAAAACCTTGTCTGTAGTAACCTGTTTTAGTCATTGAACGATGTCCTTATAGCCTTGATGTGTTTCTCAGTAACTGAAATTATGTATTCATTTTGTAAAAATAATGCAGGGTCCTGATGGCCGAGTGACTAGCGCTCTGGCCCTGGGTGCCACAGGGTTAGAGTCCCGGTAGTGCCATGGATGTTTATAGTGGTTTAGAATCCACTTTAAAACGTAAGCGTCGATCTGATATGACTACATAGCGTGGGAAACCCTACCCCGTAAAAAAGAAAACTGTTCTCCTGTCTTGAAATCTGCCAGTAGTAGACGGCCTTGGCCCACCATGGGGCTACTGTGCAGCAGAAATTAAAGTTAAAACAAAATTTTGACACATTTGAAGCAAGATTTTAGTAAGTTTCTATATGCCAAAGAAAAAAAAACAATGCATATTAAAAAAGTTTAAAAAATTAAGACATTCTGAATGTAAGGATAAATGTCATTACTTTCATCATCTCAATTATTCAATGTAATGAAACATTAATGAACTAACAGGATTTAATTTCTCCTTGAAAAATAAATCAAATATGCAACTTTTAAATTTTAATAAAAGGCATAAGCTAGTTTTTGTGAAAAAAGAATTTCAGAAGATTGTTAATATTTAGAAATACATTAAATTTGCCAGAAAAATATGTACTTTCATTTCAGCTAAAGGAACAAACCATTCTTCCAAGTACAATATATTGGGTTGGCAACAAAGTAAGTTCAATTTTTGCCATGTACTTAAATGGTGAAAACCGAATTTACTTTCTTGAAAATTCGATATTTTTGGGAAAGGAATAAGGATCTTTAAAACTTTCTCACATGAAATTGGGAAGTGCTTGCCAAGATGCATTTAAAACCTGGCAAAGACAATTCCTTCACTTTAAACAATGTATGAAAAGTTGTAGGCCTTCATCAACAATTGTTTGTACACAACACATCTGGAAGAGAATGCGGCTTCTACTGAATACTCAACTTTATTTCTAAGTACAACACATTGTTGAGAAAGGAATCAGTATTTTTAAACATTTCGTACTCAAAACTGGAAGTGTGTGCCAATATACATTCAAAACCTTGATAAAGACAATTTCTTAGTTTAGTTTAGCTTGTCGCTCTACGGTAATTTTTTGCACACTTTGGGCTAATTAGACCTGGACCTACAGTTTAGCAGGTTAATTCAGGTTACATACTTTACATTGCATACCATCTTCAATGTGTTAAAAATTACCATTGATTTGAAAAGATGAAAAATATTTAAAAAGAATATGTTCCTCAGAAAGTAATTTTGCCATACAATTACAGTCTCCGATTTTGAGCCCATACAATTCTTTTAAAATTTTGATTTTTATGTTGGCCATTACTTAATAGAATGTGTAAAACTTGCTTTTACTTAAAAGAATTTGTAAAACCATAAGTAATTTCAGAGGTTATTCTACTTTAGAACAATTTAGCTACCTCATTTAGAATATTTCTCTAGTAACCAAATCTATATGCAAGTTATTACTCTGTACTATGTCAATGAACTTTGGTTACATTTGTCGCTCTACGGTCATTTTATGCACAGTTTAGGCAAATTAGACCAGGACCTACAGTTTAACGCAGATTCCGAACCACTAACAAACTTCCTTGCCACCATAACTACTCGAACCTGAAGCCTATGATACCAACCGTCAAAGCACTAGCCAATTGACCATCAGGTCAACCGATGGCCAGAGTACTAGCCAATTGGTAATCAAACTGCTGCTGTTTTATTTTCAATAATACAACACTTTTTTGCTCCTTTCCTATAAAATAGGAAGTTTTTATTTGAGTTATTTTTCTTACAAATGAGCGAAGTACTGAATTTTTCTTAGAGCCTTAAATTGTTAACAAACAAAGGATAGCATATTTTTGATAAAAGGTATGACTTTTTATTATACAATAAAGTAGAAACTATTGAATAAAATATTCTCTAACATTTAAATGTTTATTTTTAAATAACGTTTAAAATGTTTACTTTTTAAATAACATAAGTTGTTATAGAACCATCCATTCAAATTACTTCATTTGCTGTTTCAGTTCAGTTTAGTTTGTCGCTCTACTGTCATTTTTTACACACTGTAGGCTAATTAGACCAGGACGTATAGTTTAATATGGATTTCGAACCACTAATAAACATCCATATTACCGCCAAGATTTGGGCCTGAAGCACCAAAGTTCAACTCTAGCCAACTGGCCATCAGCCCGCCAGTTTTTGTTGTTTTTATAAAACAGTTAAACAGTTACATAAACAGTTACTGAAACAGTTTATAACACAGTTAAAATGTAAAAGTTATAGGAAAGCAACTTTCTTAAAAGCCACTCAATTTAAATTGGACAGCGTACTTAAGCTTTTCATATATATTAATCAAACTGTTTGTTCCTCTCCTATAAAATAGAAATTTTTGAAGTTTGAATTATTTTTTTTACAAATGAGCAAAGTACTAAATTTTTTAATGCTATAAATGTATCTTTCAGCGTATGAAGAACCTTTGCAGACCGGATATCAATATTCAGGACGAAATTCGTGAAAGAAAAATCCGGGAAGAGGGTATTAGCGCTGTGACATCTGTGTAGAAGAGTCGTCGAATATCGTCACTGTCAGAGAAGTTTCTTCAATAGATCTGCACGGGATGACGAGATTCAAACCCCAGGACTTCTGTACAAGTGTGCAACAAGTAATCTCTACAAAGATGATCAGCAACACCTACCTGTATGGAACAATAGCAACAACCTGGAGAAATTACTCTCTTAAGTGAATTAGAAGTGAATGTGGCTAGAGAAGCAGTTGAAAGCATTCTAAAAATTTGCTGTTTTGGTATTCATATGTACAGTCATTTAGAGGAACATTTTTAGAAGGTTATTAAGTAATTTGGTGAAATATCATCATATGAATTTTTTGGATTTCGCTGTTAAATTCCAGAAAACGCATTTTCGATAATCTCAAACGGTCTCTTGGAATGCGTTTTTAATCAAAGATTTTTTGTTGTAAAAAAAAAATGTGTTTCACACTCAAAACTTTATTATCCTGCTAATTTTGTTACGAAAAAGTAGTTGAAATATAATGATGATGATAATTTTTTTCCTTTCGATATATCCGGAGACTAAAAAAATCAATGTATATAAGTATATTCAAAATGCTTCTGTATAAAAAAAAAGTTGCTGTATTAGTGATTAGAAATATCCATCATTTTCCATTCATCTTAGAGTTTTAGTTATTCTTTTTAAAGTTATTCATTAAATTTCAAGAAGTTTTAATCAGTAAGTTTTCATGCATTCTTTTGCTTTTTTTTAAAAAAAATAAAAGCTCTTTAATTCTTGCAAAGCTATACTGCGCCAAAATATTTCAAACTATTATAACAGGGGTAGGGTGAGGGTTAAAAAAAATAGAAACTAAATAATATTAATAAAATTGTATTAAATATAATATACTATAATAAGTTAATTATCTGAACTACTTATGAAATGATGCCTATTCTGCCGCTATGCTTCTTATTCACTTAAAACAACGGTGGATTCAACTTAAAATATTGAGAAATTTCAACTTATAAATATATTGGTAGTTGGTCTAAGAAAAAACTTGGAAATTTTTGCTTAATTAATTATCCATATAGATCAAGTAAGATTAAATTGTTTATAATAAAAGTTATAGAGACATTAATGTTACTTTACTTATATGGTATTTATCTTTATTAAATGATCCCTTAATAAATATATTGTAATTTATTACATGAGAAGGCAGTTTTTATAAAATAATTGTTTGCTTTCAATTTTATTCTGATTTATTGCTTAAAATTTAAGTAATTCCTTTTAAAGTGATAAATTATTTCACTTTGATAATAATAAATATAGAAAATTTTTTAAAAGATAATAATCTAAAGATAAATAAAGATAATTAAATAAAATAATAGAGATAATAAAACAAAATAATAAAGATAATATTTTTTAACGATAATTCCTTAAAAGAAATAATCTAAAGATGAATAAAGATAATAAAAAAAAATAATAAACGTAAGATAATAAAGCTAATTTTCTTTCATGATATTTTCTTAAAAGTGATAAATAATGATAAACAGATAAATGTGCTTAAAATTCAGGCAAATTTTTTTATATGATCAAAAATTAGAATCATTTATACAGTTCGAGACAAAAATATGTCAGCGTTCAATTGCTTTTAAATATCTTTTCCTATGTAATTAAAAAAAATAATAATAATAAATTTTCAATTAGATTTTTAAGTAGTATATATTTCCTTTTTATGTCTAATATTGCTTTAAATGTTAAATTGATTTTTTCATTCTTATGAGAAATAGTTTGGTGTGTGTGTAAGGAGAAAGAGAAGAAACCTTTTTTTATCTATTTCTAAATGAAATTTATTTTTTGATAATTGGTTTTAGTTCTTACTATTAGAAATTAAATTATTTACAGTTAAATAATAAGAATTTTCAGTTTAGACGTGAAGTTTAACATATCAATAATTTTATATGACATAACAGAAAAAAAAAAAAAAAAAAAAAAAAATTCAAGAGTTTTAATTTAATGCCCTATACCACATGAAAGGTTGAGATTTACAGAATCGGGAGGCTATATTAAAAAGTATACATCAAGCCAAATATAGTTCTAAAAAGTAGGAAGGGCGTGTAGAAAAAAGGTAAAGAAGGAAGAAAATATCACTATCCAATAGGGCGTCATTTTGTGAAACTATAATAAAATAGATTACGGAGACTTGTAACGTACAAACTATCTGGGACAAAATATGAAAAATATAAAAATGGACTAAAACTAATTGTGAAGAAATATTTGTTTAAGGTTTATTTGCTGACAGGAAGAATTAAAGTGATTTAGTTATTTTAAATTATTATATAATTAATGATGAATTTATATGATGACTATGAAAAGAGATGAAAAGAAAATTGAAATCATGTGTCAGAGTCACATTCACGAGTCACATTCAGTCACTCTTAACACCCTTACTTTTATTTTCAAATACAGTTTCAATCAAAAATAATATTTTTTTATTTATTTTCATCTGGGTTGCTAAATTTAAATTGTATTTAGAATAATTTCAGAGTTTTCAAAGATTGCGTGTGGGTAGTGCAAGGTACAAAATGTAGTGGTTTTACTTTTTTAACGTAAGAATATTTCATTTCCTTTCAGAATATTTTATTTCCAGTACGTTAATAATAAAAATGAATGTTCTTACATTCCATGCATGTTAAGTATTTTTAAATTATTAACTATGATTATTTCATTTTTTTTTGTCTCATTCTAATTAAAAGACATCTAAAAATTAGTTTATTTATTTACGTTTCTAATGTTTTGTGTCAGGTTATAAAATGAGGATGTTGCCAAGATATTTGTCTCGTACTGTATAAAATGTTGCCGCAATATTTGTCTTGTACAAAAAAATAAAAAAAATAATTAATCTAATTAATTAACTAATTAATCTAGTAAAATTTATATAAAATGTTAATCTCGTACTGTATAGAAAATTGAATGATGAATTTTATGGCCAGTTATTTACCAAATACGATTTACAAATGCAGTAACAATTTTCCTGAAGTAAAAATTACATTTTTGGATTTATGATGAAACATTTAATTTCATTCCTTTTTCTGAAATGTAAAATCTTTTTTTAGTGATCGCATTTTAGGAAGGGTACTTAAAACAAAAAAGTATTTTAAGGAGCACGATATTTAACCATGCACTCATTAAAATTACATTTATAATTTAAATAAAGCATTGAATATATAAATATATAGAATTTAAATAAAATAATGTAACTTATTAGTTAAATCAATTTGTAATAAATTATTAATTGTTTTTTTAAAAATGTATAGTGTGTTTGTAAACACCAATACTAAAGTTTATCATAATGGTTGTATTTATATTTTGCATAAGTAGTCACAAAGCTTTCATCATTAATTTAAAAGAAAGTAAAATTAATTAATACATAATTTTGAAAATTTTTACTCTCCAACATTTATTAAAAATTAGGCAATTTTGATTCCCAATCAGGGACATTAAAATACATTTCACTACCTCATGTTTTAACCAACTCTCTTTTAAATCACTGTATTTTTCCGTTTAAGGGGACAAAGTACTATTGAATGTATTAGAAATCATTGATCGTATATTGTGCGATACAGAAATATTTATTAGCCTAAACAAGTTTTATTTAGTTCGTTAAATTGCTGGATGCAATTGCTATGAATTTTTGTGACATTATAGCTGCCTCGTACGCACAAATTTTGCATGCAAGTCATGACCGTTTAGTTGTTTGATTAAGGGACAATTCAAAACGCAAATCCTGCGGAAAGCTTTAGGGGAAAATAATATCTTAAAATTATTCTGATTAAATTACAATTGCCTCAAACACTAAACTAAGCAATTCATATATCTAAGTGCTTGAATGGGAATTTAGCATTATCAATACAAGGTTTGCAGTTGCTGAAAATTACTTCTGTACAACGCATCAATTATTTACCTTCTCATTTTCTTTTTAGTATTTAATTTATTCAAATTATTTACATTAGTATAAATTGAATATCAAGAAATTTTCAAATCAACATGCAAATGTATTTGAATATTTTTTACTATTTAACTGATTTAGATCATGCATTTCATAATTTCTGTATGGTACCATGTCCCCTTCAGCATATGTCTCATTATTATATGTGTTTTTTTATTTAATTTTTAGATGACTTATTTGTGTATTAAACATAGCTTAATTATAAATAAAAATGTATCTTAACAACCAGTTGATTTACTGTTTTTTTTTCTTTTTGTACAGCAATACATATGATATTTTTAATCACCAGAATGGTTTCACGTTACTGAAATCTTCTTCTTCTTCATTAGTGCAACGGCCCTATGGTGGGCCAAGGCCATCTCCCTATTAGCAGATATTACTTAAATCTAAGTTTGTAAAATAATGGAATTTTAGGGCATTTAACTGGTGTAAAACTGATAATTCACAGGAATTTAGCTACCTGTATTCATTTTAAATAATTAAGTCATTGGATAAATTTTATTTGCAATTTTTGCCACTGATTCTTCTTGGCAAATTTTGTTCAATATCTGGTATATTTCTTTAGGAACGGTATTCATTACTCACTAATACTGAAGTTTATTTATAGGCCAATTAGAGATCAATTCAACGTTAGACCTTAAATGACCAGGAATTGAAATGGGAACTTTAATGAAATCGTTCATCAGTCTTCCGTTTTCGAATCTGTCAGAATTTATGTAGTCTATTTCAGAATGTCGACTACAAAAATTCAGCACTTATCAACACCAATTACTTCAATAGCTTTTAACTTTTTTGGAATGTTCATCATTGCATGATATGCTAAATTCTTTAGGTTACCACATAATTTATTGGCCTTATTTAATATTTAGTTATACATTTCGAATTTTTAATAACAATTCAAAATAAAATAGCAATCAAACTATTTCTGATGAACATAAATATAAATTCAAGACCAAAACAAATTGTATTTAATGTTTTCTACTAAAATCCCAGAAAGCAATAACTTCTCTTAAGTTTGTTTGTTAAATTTAGAATAGTTGTCATAAAAAGGAAAATATATTGATAAAAATTTTATCCCCTTTTTTAGTATTATATCAAAGAATCTTTGTTTCATCAATACTATCAGATTTCGTAATTATTTATGAGGATTTTAATACCATTATAGACATTTTCAATTCATTGACTATGCGAAAATATTTAAATTCTTTAGTTAATGATTTACTGGATTTTTTCTGATAATTATTACCCAGAAAATTCTAATTATAAGTAAGTTGTCTCGAAGTTCATGCTATCATTTATAAATAAAATACAATGGGTTCTTTTTAAATAAAACCATTATAAACTATACAAAATATTTTCGTTTAGATGCAACTAGAGAACACTGTGCTATTATCATGCTGTCTAAACTCTGCAAATTAAAATTAGTTATGCGTTTAAATAATAGCGATTCATTTTTGGATGTCATGATCCCTGATGTTCTCTTTAAACAATCAAATTTATGTACAGCCCTGATTCAAAACTAGTTTATACTACCTTTGCAAAATGTATAGTTTTTTAACATTGAAATATATTTGAGTTGTTGACAATACCTCATTTATTGTACAGATTTATGAGAACTGTTCAACAACCTGTTTGCCTTGCTCTAGTGCGAGAGGAATTCGGAATATTAAAATAATTATAATGACTATGGCTAACATTTACCAATTTATGATATTTTAAGGAATTTATAGCCATATGATCCATAAATAAGGACATGTATTAGAGGTGTCCTGTATTTTAATATAAATAACGATTTATTGCTGGATGTCATGATCTCTGATGCGATCTTTAAACAATCAAATTTGTATTATAATCTTGATTCAAGAATAGTTTATCCTACCTTTGCAAAATGTATGGCTTGTTTTAAAAATTTAAATATATTTAATTTGGTGATAATATATCTTTTATTGTACAGATTTATGAGGACTGTTCAACAGGATGCAAGTCCCGTTTGCCTAGCTCTAGTGCGAGAGGAATTCGGAATATTAAAATAATTAGCTTGAATATAGTTAATATTTACCAATTTATGATATTTTAAGAAATTAATAGACATATGATCCATAAATAAGGACCTCTATTTGAGGTGTCATGTGTTTAAATACAAAAAGCGATTCGTTTGTGGATGTCATGATCCTTGACGTACTCTTTAAACAATCAAATTTATCTATAACCTTGATTCAAGGATAGCTTATCCTACTGTAAAATTGAAATATATTTAAGTTGTTTACAATATATCATTCATTATACACCATTTATATACATTTATGAGGACTATTCAACAGGATGCAATACATGTTTGCATTGCTCTAATGTGAGAGGAATTCGGAATATTAAAATAATTAGCTTGAATATAGTTAATATTTACCAATTTATGATATTTTAAGGAACTTAAAGCCTTATGATCCCTAAATAAGGACCTCTATTAGAGGTGTCATGTGTTTAAATACAAATAGCGATTCGTTTGTGGATGTCATGATCCTTGACGTACTCTTTAAACAATCAAATTTATATATAACCTTGATTCAAGGATAGCTTATCCTACTGTAAAATTGAAATATATTTAAGTTGTTTACAATATATTATTCATTATACACCATTTATATACATTTATGAGGACTATTCAACAGGATGCAATACACGTTTGCATTGCTCTAGTGCGAGAGGAATTCGGAATATTAAAATAATTAGTATGGCTATAGTTAATATGATATTTTAAGGAATTGATAGCCATATGATCCATAAATAAGAATCTCTATTAGAAGTACTGTGTGGCCAAATAGAGTAGGCTACATATGAGAACCACTCTCTTATTCGTTACTGTCTGAACTTTGATTTTTTACTATATTTATATGGCTATTAATCAATAATAATTAATTAGTCTAAAAATGTCTAATGTCTAAAAAAGTTTGAAGTAAATTAGTCTGTTTGATATCTAAAAATCATTCAATTTTAAAAGGCCAATCATTCAGAAAATCAATCAATTATTTATTAGCATATGGTCTTTTCCAAAAGTTGTACGTTATTTTTTTAAGCTTTCAAAACAGATATGATAAATGCTTTCCGTTAAAATTGGAAATAAGCACACAAATCCTGCTAAAGGACAGAATTGTAAGCCTCTCTTGTCTTTTAGGGTTTCGATGCTTATTCAACCATAGCTTGGTGTAGATTGGTGATTTTTGTGCTACAAGCTATATAGATATATATATATTGATAGAAGTTATGTATATGTACATACATATATTTATTTAAAAGAAAGAAAAATCTTAAATCTTCAGCTCGTTGTATTCCGCAGCGTAAAGAATTTATAAAATGAGGTGGTTTATTAAGAAAGATTTTTTTGTATAAAATAATAATTAAATATGCAGAAATATTTTTTCAATTCTAAAGAAGTTTTTTAAATATAAAAGTATACATTATTTGTTTTTTTAAATAGCAATAATATTCTTCTTAATAAATTTTTAAAGTTATTTCACAAAACTTTCATTGGTTTATTTATTGAACTGAATTTTATCTGAAGATTAACACTATAGATAAACATACAAAGGCATATATCAATCTAGAACTAATTCAAATCTTGTTATGTGTATAGGTAAAAAAAATAAATAAATGAATTAGTGAAAATGTATAATATTCTCTAAGTAATTCAGTTTTAAAAAAAAAGGATTCAGTTTTATTTAATAATAATTCAGTTTTAAAACTCGTTTCTATTTGTGCCAGTTTTGAATTGGAGACATTACAAATTAGATAACTCTTTTAAGATAAGTGTTTCGTGATCTTACTTGCATTAAAATAAATTTATTTTTATCAATATGTGACAATGTCTTTTTATAGATATTTATGCTTTGATAATACTGTATTTTATTTTATTTTTTAAATTTAGAAATGTTATAAGAAAATGTCCTTATGTTTTAAGTAAAATTAAAATTGCTAGAAATTTTTTATGTATATAATTTTGTTTTATATATAAAAAAACTTTTAAAAAGAATTATGACATTTTTTTAATTGAGCTTTTTTTAACACAATTTATTTTTGTTTAAAAAAAAAAAAAAAAAAAAAAAAAAAAAAAAACTGAATTAATTTGAATGCTTATTTTAATATAAAGGCCACTAGATGGCAGCACTATATCGGTATATTATCAGTTTAAGTGTTTAATTTCTTGCAAAAATATAAAGTGACGGGGGGTATTCTTATACTTATGCATGTAAATAATTTTTTATCATGTTATAATATAAATTAGAGAATTTTTATTGAAATGTATTGATGTAAACTTTTATAAGAAAATGAGTACTTTGTTAAAAAAAGATTCACAAATCACAAGAACAACAATTATTTATTTTTAAAGGTATATTGGAAATACTTTCCATACACAAATCTAACATTTTATGAACAAATAAGTCAAAAACTTCTCTACATATAATAATCTACTAGGAAATATCTAAACAAAGGTAAAGGACATCTTGTAAGGAACAGAAATCTGAAATAGTGTATTTCTTTTTTTTTTACAATTATGAAGGTATCTGATACATTTCAGTATCGAGGAAACAAAGTTAAGTGGACAATATGAACTAGACTTCTGTTTTCACATTGATAGTGTTTTACAGAAGAAAACATCCAACATATAACAAATGAAAGCATCACAACATTACTACAAGAGATAACACTTAGTTACCGGGAGCTATTATATACAATAAAAAACATGAATTTCATAACAATAAATGGTGCATGTTGATTGCAACAGCAGGTGTGTTATTTACGTAACAGCATTTAGACTAGAATCAATAAATTCATTATACCTCAAGCAATAAATTAATATTTTCATAGTATTCACGTTAATAGATTTCTGAATATGGAGGTAAGGCTATACCTGCCCTATGAGTGTTATTTATATATAGGTTAACATACAATTAAATATTGGTTGCGTGCTAAGAAATCCCACCTACGTAGATTGTGGTAACATGTATGCATGCTTCTTTTATTTATACATCAAACTAGTTATAATTACGAGTATTATATTAACTTCCATATATTTAGCCAGTTATTAGAACAACAAGAAGTTGTCAGAATTGCATTCTTAGATATTGCATAAATTTAAACTATAAGTCAATGATATTTTCTCTGAATTTAATATAATTATATTTGCATTGTGAAGAAATTGCGTGATTATTTTTTAAAAACAAGGATAAAATTTTAAATCGTCAACATTTACAGTAATATTTCTTGAAAATACAAAGTTGATCATAAATAAAATTTAAGGATCAAGGATAAAAAATATGCAGTAACTAAAATTTAAATATGCTGCAATATAATAGTAACTAAAATTTCAGAAAAACATTAAAGAAGAAAATTCATTAAAATATAATAAAGAAGACTATAGAATACTAGTGAATAAAATTTCTGAAAAAAGAAATTACATTGAAGTCAGCACAGATATAAACAAATTTAGGCGTAGATTTATAATTGAATAATCTAGTTTCAATTCAATAAAATAGAATCATTTTAATACTTTTATCTTTCTCTTTGATGTATAGATGGCGCCACGAAATATTAAGCAATTTCAGCGTAGAGGTTAAGTATTGAAAAAAAGAGCTTTTATTAAACTTAGAAGTTGATTCGAAGAAAAGACGAGGAATTAAAAGAAGATAAAAGTGGTATATTTGTATTTAATTAATTTTTTTATATGTTAATACATTTAAAAACAGGCCAGTTACAAGTTCAAACGTTAGAATGGAAATAATAATAAAAATTTATATATAAATGTAAATTCTACGAACTCAAACCAAAATCTTACTATAAAGACTAAATTAGCACATCCTTTACTTTCTATTTTACTAAAATAAAAGAAATCAATATAATAATTTTAAGAATTTGGAAGACATCCTTTTTTTTTACAATAGTATACACCAGATGACAGCACTATCCAAAAAAAGAAACGGACTGAATCAAGGATAAGAGGGTATTCTTATTCGCTTGCCTGTTAGCTATCCGGAGTTTTTGTATTTGTATTTGTATTTCAATTGAATTATGAATAATGTTTCGTTAACTCTATGGAAAAAATTTAACTTCAAAATTTTTTAATTTAATTAAAATATATGTTTATTTTGTTAGAAGATATTTCATAAAATGTATCAATTTATAATAAATTTTTTTTTTTACGTGACCTAAAATAAAACAATTAAAAATTTAGAAAAAGAATTTAATTTCTCATGGTTTTTATAGAGACAGATAATGAAATGTATTTTTATATTATATATTCAAAGGTTTTCAAGTATTCCACGAAGAACAACATCATTTATTAGTTTGTGAAATAGAAAGAATCCAGTACCTAAAATGTTATTGAAAAGTAAACATAATTGCATCTAAGATTAATAAAAAATGCTCGTTTTAAAGGAATCCTTCTGAATTAAATTTTACAAGAGAGGAACTTTAATGACATTATGTTGAAATTCAAATTTCTTTTCCATGCATTTCTTATATGTTGGGAATAATTAAAATTTCATCAAAATTTTGTAATGGTAAATTCGAAGAAGGAAGTATATTCTATTTTAATATTTGAAGATTAATTTTTCTTAGTGTAATGTTTGCGGATTTTAAATTAACAATGTATATACATAACTATTCTATATTAATCATTGCTTATAAAACTGTTTTAGATAGCTAACATCAGAATTTTTAAGTTTATATATTTTTTAAGTAAATATATTTTAGTTATACGATACATTTTGAAAGTTTTATTTAAAAGTCAACCAACGAAGTTTAAATTAACTAGAATACTAAAAATGAAAATAACGTGAAAACAAGAAATATACTGTAAATAGGTTGTAGCTTTTTAAGCAATTTTGTCATCATGTATATCAGATATTGGTGAAAATGTTTTTTTTTTTGGACTATAAATATGGATATTGAAAATTATGCATATTTTTGGTTTATTGAAAATAATTTTTAAATTGAAGTGTGCAAGAGAAAAAAAAAGTAATAACTAATTTTATACTAAATTTGTATGAAAAAACATTTTACTCTAAAAAAATGTCGAAAATGAACCTGTATCCTTTGTAACAAATAAAAAAAGAAAACATCTGAAAGGCCTGCTCTGGTAATGTAATCTAATTGCAATTCAATTTTTTAATTAGTATTTTTATAGATAATATTTACAGTACAAGCGAATTTTCAAATCTTTTAAAGGCAAAATGAAAAGTTTCTAAAACAAATTAATTCAAAACTTCTGTTGGTGTTTATTACTTCAATGAGCCTTGCATCAATTCAGAAAACATCTTTTTATTACAAAATGTTATTATAAATTTATTTGAAGTTATATCATAGAGCAGATTGTAATTTTATTGAATATATATTTACATTTTTAAGGAGCATATTTCTAAAATACTTCCATTTATTTTTCATAATTAAGTTTGCAAAAATAAAAATGTCACAGCTGAAATTTAAAAAACAAACAGTTTAAATGAAATACAACATAGAAACTGACTGCAGGACTCTTCTACAAAAACAAAAGCTGATGTAAGGTTTTAAAAATTATTTTGTTACTTCTTAAAAAACTCATAAACAGGCTAATTTTATGTGTATAATAGACTTTTCATTATCCTACCTAATAATAATACTAGATCAAGAAGATAAATCTTTTATTAAATGAATTCAACACATTTCTGATAAAAGAATTCATTTTTTTCTAATTAATAAATATTTTTTAACCGTTCTCAATAACGAAATTAAAAACTGGTTCATAGAGTAGAATACATGTCTACTAAAATTTTTGTCCTTTGCTTAACCTGGCTGATTAGGTTTATGTGTTAACCTTATTAATAAGATAGAAAATATGGTATTTTCATTTTTTTTTAAAATCAATATTTCATTTTTAATTTAAGAATATATTATTGATAATAAAAAGACTAATATCTTGACTTGACTTTTAAACGTTGAACTCTTTTCGATGTATAATTGAATAATTTTGTTGTTGTTGTTTTTTAATAATTTCTGAAAAAAAAAGTAGTTATTTCTTTTACCAGATAAATGATGTATTCATCGAGCAGACGAGTGGTGTTGTGTTTTAAGAGGAATTTTACTGTTCCTCTTACATAAACTGTAAAAATAAAATATAAACATCAACAGTGAATAGATTCAGTAGAAGAAAAAAATAATTAGCAAAAACAGAAGTAAAAATACTTTATCTACTCCACAACAGACGGATGATCATCAGCAAATAGAAAATCTCTACAATATACATCAACAAAACAAATGAGTATTGATCATATAGAAACAATTTTGAATTAAACATAACATATGCACTAAAGCTTTAAAATATCTCCGAGTATTATAGCAACTCCAAATAAGCACTTTCAAATGACAAAGTAAAGCTATGTAAATGAATGTTATAAATCTTTCAACTAGCACATATAATACAAAAGAAAGAAAAAAGCTATTTTCCACTCTTCATTGAAAGAGTATTGAACTCATGCACATCCACTTTTTATTTTATTTTATTTTTTTACAGTTTCTGATATCATTCAGAATTCCTACATAAATTTAAGATTTGAGTTTCTTTAAACAACAATTAATAATATTCAATTTATACAAAACCTACAGCATCTGTAAAGATACTTTTTTTTATTCTAAGATAGGATTGCAGTGTTAGGAATGTGTTATGTTTTTACATAAACGAAAATGAACTGCCTATAGATAAACCGACTATTTCATCCAAAAAAACAGTTTCCTTTGAAAAAACACATCATTTTAAAATTATCTTTACTGTTCTGTATGATGGTTTCTTTTAAATTAAGTTTTCTTTCATGTCACTTGACAGATGGTTAAAATTAAAAGAAGAAAAAAGAATTTTTTTTAAAAAATATATTATTGCTCTGAAATTAAAATTCACACAGTATATGTAAATGATTTAAATAACTTTTATATACATCTATGGCAGTGGTGTTAAATCTTTTAACCTCCTTAAGTCATACATGTAATTATCTGATTTAATGATCTAGTCAAAAAAGTTAATTAATAATCTAAAATATCCACAATGATAAATAAGCAAAAATGACATAACATAATCCTTGATTTCTTTTAGTGTAGATTTTCTTTACATCACTAAAAAGACCAAGGAATTTTAATGACTTAAAATAAGAAATATTTTAGGAAATAAAAATAAATGTAGATTGGTATTGAAATAAAATAAAAAATTCACAAGTTCATTATTTTTATATATCAATAAAACTTTTAAAAACAAAACAAATTCATTTCAATATTTTAAAGAAATTTATGATTTCATATTGCGCCACATTTAATAATGAAATTTTAATGATTTAAATAAGAAATATATTAAGAAATAAAAATAACAAATGTAGATTGGTATTGAAACAAAATAAAAAATTCATTAGTTCATTATTTTTATATATAAATAAAACTTTTAAAAATAAAACAAATTCATTTCAATGTTTTAAGGAAATTCATGATTTCATATTGAGCCACATTTAACAAAGAAATTTTAATGACTTAAATAAAAAATATATTAGGAAATAAAAATAACACATGTAGATTGGTATTGAAACAAAATAAAAAATTCATTAGTTCATTATTTTTATATATAAATAAAACAAATTCTTTTCAATGTTTTAAGGAAATTCATGATTTCATATTGGGCTACATTTAACAAAGAAATTTTAATGACTTAAATAAGAAATATATTAGGAAATAAAAATAACAAATGTAGATTGGTATTGAAACAAAATAAAAAATTCATTAGTTCATTATTTTTATATATAAATAAAACAAATTCTTTTCAATGTTTTAAGGAAATTCATGATTTCATATTGGGCTACATTTAACAAAGAAATTTTAATGACTTAAATAAGAAATATATTAGGAAATAAAAATAACAAATGTAGATTGGTATTGAAACAAAATAAAAAATTCATTAGTTAATTATTTTTATATATAAATAAAACAAATTCTTTTCAATGTTTTAAGGAAATTCATGATTTCATATTGGGCTACATTTAACAAAGAAATTTTAATGACTTAAATAAGAAATATATTAGGAAATAAAAATAACAAATGTAGATTGGTATTGAAACAAAATAAAAAATTCATTAGGTAATTATTTTTATATATAAATAAAACTTTTAAAAATAAAAGAAATTCATTTCAATATTTTAAGGAAATTTATGATTTCATATTGGGACACATTTAACAAAGAAATTTTAATGTCTTAAATAAGAAATATACTAGGAAATAAAAATAAGAAATGTAGATTGGTACTGAAACAAAATAAAAAATTCATTAGTTCATTATTTTTATATATAAATAAAATTTTTAAAAATAAAACAAATTCATCTCAATGTTGTAAAGGAAATTTATGATTTCATATTGGGCCACATTCATAATAGTTGGTTGGGGACCAAGAAGAAAGCGATTTAAGTTATTTCTACATGCATATATAATATGAATTAATAAATTATGTTTTGAAAGTATCACATTCAACATCTAACTTTAAAGTATAGACAATAAGACCAGCAAACTTAAAGGATGCAATGGAATAATTTACAATGGAATTTTAAGTTCAATACATTACGTATAACAAGTATTATATTCAAATGATTCAATGCATTTTGTCATACATATTTTTTTTAAAAAGAATTCAGGACTCAAGTAATGTGTTTTTGGAAAAGAAACAAAGAATTCAGAAATAAAAAGAATTCAGTTTTATCTATTTTTCAATTAAAAAAAAAATAATTTCATTTATTTATTATTTTGTAATGCTTGGAGGAAAAAAAAAGGTGGTAAAATTTTTTTATAATAAATAAGTCAGAAAAGTTTACCAAATTGATATCACGGTTACAGCTAGGTATATGAAATACTGCCATGAGCATAAAAAAAAGATATCACTCTAAAAAATTCATTTACACCTCTGATTCTTTATACGAAGTATTCCAAATCATTCACAAAAAAATCAGCATTAATTATTTGCACTTATAATATATATAAGTATTATAACATAAGTATTTTTACAGTGATTCGTGACGAAATAAAACGAATAAATTTAAGTAACATAATTAAAATTCAGAAAAACTTTCCTCAATTTATTAATATATTTTTGAAACTACAATTAAAAAAAAAAATAATTTCTCTATTTTTTTTTTATTTATTTATATTTGTAGGTAATAAATAAACCAGTTCAAATTTTGTAAACTAATTCAGTAAGTAAATATTTTTTATCAGGAGAAAGATTGTAATTTCAAACTATCCTATTCATATACGAGACAAATGAATAATTAAATGTTATTTGTGGAAATGGATATTTTTACCTTACAGAAATCTATGATTTCATTTCTAATTTTTCGCCAAGCAATTTAATTAAAATACATTTGATATAATTAATGATCATAAAATTAACGTAACAACTTTCCCACTTTATCCAGAAAACCCACTTTCCCATATTATCCAGAAAACTGAGAAGCAATATTTACTTTCGATAGTTGTTCCTATTATTAATTAAAAAAAAATCTCTATGCTGTTTTGGTTGGAACATTTCGATCTAACTATTTAAAATTTCTGCCAGAAATACTCTTATTAAATTTATTATTACATAAAGCGAGTTTATATAATAATTTAATTCTTATAATGTAATTTTAATTATTATTTTGATACATGTCAGATGAACTGTTACACTGCTATTTATTGCAATGGAGATGACGAAAAAATCGAATTTATTGTAAATGATATAATGAATAATTGAATTTATTGAAATTGAAAAGACGAATAATTGAGAATTTATTGGAATTGAGTAGACGAATAATCGAATTTATTGGAATTGAGTAGACGAATAATCGAATTTGTTTCAATTGAGTTGACGATTCGTTAAATAATTCTAACAATCAACATCTTTCAAATAAAACAGCATGTACTTAATTTTAAATGCTATCATACATTGAGGTATCTCCTACATAATTCATTAAATGAATTAAATTTATTTTTCTGTTCCACATCTTCAAGTAGAGGATGAAAAAACATTAAGGCCACTAAGTAATTCATTAGTATAATATTTTGCACAGTTTGGATAGATGTGAGATGAATGTTTACACTGCAACATACATGAGGTGATTGTTACTCATTAAAACTGAGCGATGATCTAACATTTGTTAAATAATCAAAAGAATAAATGCTATTTAAATAAAACAGCATGGATTTTCAAAATTTAAAATGCTACATTTCACTAAAATAGGGAAAAAAAAAAAAAAAAAGGAAACAAGAAAATGGTAAGGCCACTACAGTAATTCATTAAAACATTAAATGATCATTTTTCTGCTTCACATCTTGAAGGTATAAGATCAGAAAACATTAAGGCCGCTAAGTAATTCATTAATGTATAACCTTTCCTTGTTTTTGATACACGTGAAACGAACGTTTACAGTACAATGTAGATGAGGCGATGTTTGCAATTATTAAAATGGAGATGATTACATATTTGTAAAATAGCCAAACGAATTAACTCGACAAGAATAAAATAGCGTCGATTCTAAATTTGAGCTCGCACTACAGTAGAAAAAAGGAAAAACTGGTAACAGAAGAGAAACAGCTAAGACCAATAGTATTTCCTTATTAATTATCACAGAATCTAAAGAACAGGGAAATTGCAGAGGGCAATTTTCAATTAGTTAATACATTAAAAAGTAATTTAAGAAAATACAAGGATTAGCAAAAATATTCTTTGGTCTTCAAAATATTTTTCGGAAAAAAGAGGCGAGATGAACTACACATGATTTTGAAATGGTCGTAAGTCTTATGATGCCATTTAATATGAAAACAACGTGATTTAACATAACGCAATATTTATTTTTTGTCATTCTACATACAATTATTTGATTGATTTATTGCACTTCTTTTGATTTAGAGTCCTATCTATACAAATATAGATTTCTCGTATACATTGAGAATTCATTTCTAGATTAAAAAAGTACGACAGCCTCAGTCAACAATAACTAATAGCTAAAAAATTGAACTTTCTAAACGAGAATAAAAGTAAGATTTATAGAACAGAACTTCTAAACAACTAATCTATTTCATTCAGTTTAAACAATTTGCAATTATCGCTTAAGATATTTTTTGGTGTTCTTTATTAGCAGATGTCGTTTCTAATGGCACTGGATGCTTTAATTATTAGAATGCTTGACATTCGATGTACAGATTTTGAATCTCTGGATGAACCTTTTCATTACCAAAAATCACAACTTTAACTGTATCTACGAAATAATCGATTTAAGAGGTAAATATCTTTGATATAAGTTTTTTGAACCGTAATTAACTTTTATTATTCACGGCTATAAATGTTAAATCGTTTTATTTAAATACAGATAAATATGCATTTAAACAACGCATGCGGTTTAAATACACATTAAAACAAAGGCAATTATTGAAGGGATAGTAGGGTTAGTAAGCTATATTATCACAAGAACACCTTTAATTCGCTTAAAGGAAAAAAAAAATATTTTCTTTATCAATAGGTATAAGAAGTATGATCACTTTGTAATTTCAATTATTAAGATTTGTCTAAAAAGTTACATTTTGGAGTGAAACAATTGAAAAGGAATATTAATGAAAATTCTTGGAAAGAAACGTTGGAAGAACGTGTGCTTTGTGGTATTTTATCCTTGCTTTGTGATATTTTAGCTTTGCTTTGTGGTATTTTAGCTTTGCTTCGTGGCTCAATAATTCAATTTTTAATAAGACCGAATGATCTTCGTAAAATTTTGTAAAAAATAAATATTTGTAAAATAATACTCCAAAAAGAAAATAACGCTTTGAGTATAATAAATAGTCTCATTTAACGGTGCATTGTGTGTATATCCTTAGAAGGCTTGTGAAAATGTTTAGAGAATTTTCAGTTAGTTGAGAGTAACATTTTCGTATCATAAATATTATGACTTTTTTTGAGGATTTGTTAGCTTTCTCTGGAAGCGATTTAATTCATAAAGTAAGCTATTGCAACGTATATGCACCAATATTACTGTACATTTAACAACATCTAAGAACAATATATCAATACTTTTTCAAAGTCCGTAATCATACATTAGTATTAATAAATAACAGCATCGATGTCTGCCTATCAATTAATTACAAATATAAATAAATTATCTTCTCAAGTCGAGAATTGTCAATAAAATATACATCAAATTAATATTAAAAATGAGTATTAATTAAATTAAAATTTAAAAATAAAGTATTCAATTCATTGATCGAAAGGAACCATCAGACAGTATTCGAAGTTTTCATTTTTTTTAAAGTTTAAATGAAGAAAAAAACTTTGAAAGCTGTGTGTACGATTCTCAACATTCAATTTGAAAGTGTTTCGAACCCCAAGAGCGATATTGAAATACATTAAAGCATGCATGAGCAAGAAGTTGAAAATATCACCGCTTAGCTTCGTGGGAATTTTTAGGTTCCGTTTAATTCTATTTATTTTAGAGTGTACTTATTCACTATACCAGTAAATATTTAGCAAGTTCATCCAACTAGACCAGCAATCGTAAAATTCAATCATATAATATAACCATAACAATTGAAATGTAACTCAAAGAGTGCTAAGCACATGTTTTCACCTACAATACTCACGCTTTGAAATATATACAATTCATGAGAGGTCAATAGGTTATTCAGATTGCAAGTGAATTAAAATAGAAAGCTCTCAAATCACGTTAGCTCTGGCCAAGGGAAAAAATGTACTGGCCACGAGGTGTTGTGTTTACTCTGTTTTTTTTCCCCCTCTAAAACAATATTTAATTCCCGTCATTTTGGCAAATATTTCTGGTAACTCATGTACTTTTAAATCATGTCGCGTGTCTGAATTCCAGACACTATTACTAGAGAGGCTAGAATGTGATTGAGGTTACATAATCATGAGAGCACCAGAGGTAAGTTATGAGTAACTTCCAGCCAAGTCTAATTAGCTGGTAACATCATTTTGTCCGTACAACTTATATTTTGCAAATTGGCAGCTAAATTGAGACGTTTACATTTGGCTCGTCTGTTCTTAAACCAGAACTGAATATTTTTGGGTTCGAGTTTTGGGAATTTCTGTCTGTATTGCATGCTGTTGAGCTCTTGCGTGAAACGTACAATCTGGCTATGAGAAGGATGAGTATTAGCTGAAAACCATTGTTCTAGTCTCGGAACTTCGGAAACTGGGTCGATGAAGGTTCGGTTTCTTTTCCTTCTTTCCTCCAAACGTCCCAGAACACGGCCAGGATAATTTCCGGAACCTTGACGATCTGCTTCTCCTTCCTGAGATACCAGACTATCATTTCCAGAGACACCCCCATTCTGCTGCATGGTCTCGCCGTAATCTTCCCTGATACCAGGTTCGTCAATTGTCATGCTTATATCTTCCATGACGTCAACTTCCTCATCACCACTATCACTAGATTCAATGGAATGTTCACTACTGGAGTCTCTTGGTTCTTCTTTGATCCTCAGCTCTATCTGAGGCTCGGCGTGCTCTAGGTCACCCATGGGACTATAGCTGTGACAGCGACGCACGGAAAGGTCCAGTGTGTGAACATTATCTGAATCGTCCGAGCTGTTTGCTTGGGATTCAGAATGACTCTCGCCACCACTAAACCTCTCCCCTTCGTTTTCATTAGATGGCCGACAACCACTCTGTTCGGACACCAGCGACCGACTTTCTCCCCCGCCATCACCGCAAGGGCTACGAACCCCGTTACTCTCAGAGCAACACTTCTGCTCAGCCCTTTTATGGGCAGCACGCGCGTTCTTAAACCAGTAAACTACATTGTTCACATCCAAAGGTTTGCGACCCCTTCGAGATTCCAAAGAGTTCAGCTCTCTGACATACTGCTGAATCTGCAGCCGCGAAGGGTGCTGATTCTCAGCAAACCATCGATGCAACTTCGGGAGCTCGAGTTCCGGATCGAAAGAAGTTCGAATGCGAGTTCGACCCTGTGATTGGGGTCCTGTTATGGCGACTCTAGAAACCAAGTCTTGAGGGCCACTATGAGGTGGGCTTCCAGAGACTGTTATGGTTTCGCCAGGTGGTACAATGGCCGGGTGATGAGGATGGTGATGATGGAGATGCTGTTGTTGTTGCTGCTGCTGCTGTTGTTGCTGATGCTGTTGCTGCAACAGCGCAACTTGTCTGCAATGCTGGAAAAACTGTTGGAGATACCACTGGTCAAATTTTTTTCTTGTTTCATCCGGTATATCACACTCAAGACGGCCTTTCGTCAGAGCCTGGAGTACACTCTAGAATAAAGAATACATGCATAAAAATAATGTTTACTTATAATAAAATTTTAAAAATTTAATAAAACACTTATAAAAGAAAAATATGTTTCGGAAATTATAACTATTATTTCATTCAAAAAGCACTCTTACTATTAAAAATAACACAATATTTTAAAATAAGTTCAAAAGTTTAATTCATTTTAATTTCTCATTACATAAAAGAAAACACACTCTAGTTTGTAAAAAGAGAAGTAACTAAACATAATTCTACGTAAATTTTTAATATCTCAATTGATATTTAATCTATGTACAACGATACTATACAAAAATATTTATAATTAACTCCGCACCAACAATTTGCAATATATTCACAGATCAATCCTATTCTATTACAAAAAAAAAATGTATTTATTAATCAAACAAAACAAATTTGATGAATTTATTTATTATGTCTCAAATATTAATTTTTTTCCTCTTCATCAAATCTATATAGATATATTTTATTATATTGATACAAAAAAACTTTAATTTAACATGTTAAATTTGTCAATCAGATATTTAAATAAAAATGAAAAAATAAATAAAATTTTTTAATTCATTGATATTTTACTAACACGATAATAATTTATGCATAGAATAACGAAATATTATTTATTATCGAAAGCATAAATTCATTTAATATTTGTCTTTTAATAAAACTGCAGTTAGAAAAAAAATCATGAAGCATAATTTTGTTTCTAATTTAGAAAATACAAATATTATACATTGATATACATACATATATGTAATTTATGCATATAAAAATGGAAATGCCAAAGTTATTTATATACTTAAAAAGTAACATTTTGTTCAATATCTTGCTTTATTTCCTCGCTTCTATAATATATTACTTTTATGCAACAGTATTAAAATATTGTTATTTAACCCTAGAGTGAAATGCAACATTTTGTACAATGTTTTTAAGTTTTTAACCTTAAAACCAATATTGCATCATTAAATGAATTTTAACTTTCAATGCTGAATTTTAAAAGCTATAATCATGAAAGTATTTCTTAAGAGAATTGTTTTTTTTTTAAATAAAGGTTGTATCGAAAATGTAATATTGAATAGCAATTTCCTAGATTTCTACCTTAGACAGAATTCAAAGAACTAAATATCAATAAAATTTTATGATGTTGACATTTAATTATAATACTTTATCCAGTGGCGTAACAACAGTGTGACAAAACGGGAAAATTGCCCCCGGCCGAACAGAGGCTATGAGTACAGGAAAGGCCTGGCACTTATTACAAAATAAAGGAAAATTTATTAATTCTGTTTTTAATAAATGTAAGTTACTAAAGAGATATATTAAAAAAATGTGTCAAGTTTTTGAATGTATTCATTTATATGAAAAATATATGGCATCTGGTAGTAATAGAAATAGTTACGTACCGGCAATACCGATGCTAGGGACTTCCCCAATTTCTGGTTCGCGAATAGGTACTTACAAAATAAGAAATGGATATTCCTGTTGCCACCCATGTGCCACTGGGAAATTTTTTAATTCACTTATTAAGGAATTCTCATGATTCTTGAATAGGTACTTACAAAATTAAAAGTGGGAATCCCCGCTGGCATGTCAGGAACTTCAAGAAAGTGGAGAAGTCCCTTATTTCGCGGATTCTCCATGAGTCACTATTATCTTACTTTTTGTTTCATCGGATCCGCGATCAGTCGTAAAGTTAATTAGTTGATTGTGGAAATAGTGATATAATTTTAATTCAATACCACCTTTAAATTAAAAGTTCAAAGTATCAACCAAAAATAATACGTATTTAAGGTAGGACTTTATTAAAAATAAAATACAATGAAGATACGTTACACTGAGAGGCCCCCATTCGAAAATCTTGTCATGGGCCTCAGATGGTATAGTTACGTCACTGACTCTATCCATAAATATTTAATAAAACCTATACTTTTATAACAGAAATATATAAAATAAAAAAAAATTGTACTTTATATTTATGTTTAATAAAGAGATGAACTCTATACAGTAACAGGTAAAATGTTGTAATCAGTATCATTTCTCATTTAGTTCACCTATAATTAACCGTAAAATAGCTTTTATATCGTCATATTACTTTAGAAAGAGTGGTTTGCATCCGTACATTTTATTCATACATCAGCATATCTAATCTGCATTATAAAAGTGGATGTATGCGTATATATATATTCCAGCATAACTTAAAATCTATAACACTGAATGTATTAATTTTTTTTCACTGAATTCATTATTCCTTTATTTGGTACGTAATATTTAGTGAGTAGTGTTTGGTGTTCCAGATTTTCAACGAATGAAGGATGTAAAAAATTTGGTAAAATTAGCATTATTTTTTTTTTATCAAACAAAAACCTTATTTTGGGTCTGGAGTTATTTGGTGATGTAATTGTTAAGTCTATAAATTTTGATATGCCTCTAGAAATTTTTTTCAAATTAAAATGATAAAAATTCTGAAGAATTGTATGTACTGTAATTGTATTCTTTTTTGGATATATTTTAAAATTCTTTTTATTTATAAATAGTTATTTAGAATAATTTTCCTTTACAAATTGCAAATGATAGTTTGCATTTTTCACCGATGCTTTTCTGAATAACATTTGACAAACCCAAAGATGTTTTATTTTATGTTGCAGAGTCACATCTGCTAGTATGATATTTTAAAAAATCATGTCTGTGAACCACATATTACTATCACGTTCTGGTTCAATTTATAACAATCATTTCTTTAAAAGCACGTCCTAACAGAAGAATTTTTATAATACCTATAAGAAGCATTTTTGAATTACTTGCTGTTTTGTTAAACGAATTATGTAAATTTAAGATAATTAAAACTCGCAACATAAGTTTATTTTCAAATTCCCTTTCAGATTAAAAGTGAATTTTGTGAAACGTTACACAACTTTTAAAATGACCACCTGATACTTAAACATTTCTTCTAGTTAAAAAAATTGAGCATATGTATTTTTTAATTTTGCGAATACCATGAAATATAACTTCATAAAAACCTTATAGTTATAAAATTTTATAAGCTCCTTGGGCGGACTGCGTTTTTAACTAGCGTTCAAAAAATGCATGTGTGATTTTTAAAGTATATCAAAAGAATAAATGTAAGTATGGCCATTTATTTAAAATGAATTCAAACAAATTCTTATTAAAAACTAGAAAGTAAACCAGGTTTAGTTATGTAGTACATTTACAGTTGAAAATCATTGAATTATAACCTTTGATAAAAAAAAAAAATTCATCAAATGGAATTTTAAAAATAAGGATCAGTCCAAAAAGAAAATCTTAATATGTAATGTTTTCTAACTCCAATTTTGTACATCATAGGACAATGAAAAAGTGAAATCTAGAAAGGAATATATGGCCTTCTATACACAAATTGTGAAATTCTCTTATTATTGGCAAAGAGTATTTAAGTAATAATATTATTAAGATTCTATTTAGATTAACATATTTTAAAGCAAGTATGACCATTTATTTAAAATAAGTTAAAATAAATTCTTATAAACAACTTGGAAGTAAATCGGTTTTAGTTATGCAGTATATTCACAGTTGAAAATCACTATATTATAATTCTTTGAAGACAAAAAACCGTCAATAAATGAAACTTTAAAAATAAGGATCAGTCCAAAAAGAAAATCTTAATAAGTATTATTTTCCTAACTCCAATTTTATCCATCGTAGGAAGTTCCAAACTAAGAAATGTTAATGGCAATAAGTAAGATAAATCTAGACCGGAATATATGGTCTTCTATATACATATTGTGAAAATTCTCGTATTATGGCAAACAGTATTTAAGTAAAAAGATTATTCAAATTCTATTTAGACTAACAGATTTCAAAACCAGTCTGGAACGAAAATTAACATTTAGCAATACGAGTTTTATTAACTGTGCTATTTCAGATTTCCTGTAATGTCTTTTCTTGAATTGTTGACTAAAATCAAACTATTATGAAATTCAATCATTTCATATTCGTATCTAGAGATTGATAAAAGATTCCATCTGTATTAAAAAAAATACTATTTAATTTCTAGTTTTCTGAAATGGATAATATAGTACACATTTATTAAGGTAATTGATAATATTAAACGAACTAATTTCGTTAAAAGTTTGCAATGGGTTAAGAATCTCCCCATACATCAACTTTAGTTTTTCATCTCAAAAACTATGATCAAGTCTATGTTCAGTTAACTAAAAGTCTATGTTCAGTTCGCCTCATTATTTATTATTTTTGTTAATATGAAGGATTTCAACAATTCTTTTAATAACATACATTCTGGCTGGAATTTGTACTGTTATTTTGGGCATCTGATAGTTACTGCAGTAATTTGTAGCATAATTCTTAGCGATGTGCTGAATAACAATGGCAAATGGAATATTCATATAATTATATAAATGTTTAAAGCAATTTTCATGTCTTTTATTCATCGGATATCGAGTATTCATAATTTCATGGAATATATTCATAAATATAATTTTCTTCTTGATAAAATATAGGAAGCGATTAGCAAATGTTCATTTGAACTAAAATTATTTCGTCTCCTTATTTATTATTAGAATGAAGATTTGCAAATTTCTTTCCTAGTATACATTTTGGTTGGATTTTTTAATTTTGGGCATCTGACAGTTACTGCAGTAATTTGTAGCATAATTCTTAGCGATGTGTTGAATAACAATGGCAAATGGAATATTCATATAATTATATAAATGTTTAAAGTAATTTTCGTGTCTTTTATTCATCGGATATCGAGTATTCATAATTTCATGGAATATATTTATAAATTTAATTTTCTTCTTGATAAGATATAAGAAGCGACTAGCAAGTCTATGTTCAGTTGAACTAAAATTATTTCGTGTCATTATTTATTATTAGAATGAAGATTTGCAAATTTCTTTCCTAGTATACATTTTGGCTGGATTTTTGCCGTTATTTTGGGTATCAGATACTTACTACAGAAATTTGTAGCATAATTCTTAGCGATGTGTTAAATAACAATGGCAAATGGAATATTTATATAACTATACAAATGTTTAAAATAATTATCGTGTCTTTTATTCATCGGATATAGAGTATTCCTAATTTCACGGAATATATTCATAGATTTAATTTTCTTATTGATAAGATATAAAAAGCGACTAGCAAGTCTGTTCAGTTGAACTAAAATTATTTCGCCTCATTATTTATTATTTTTTGTTAGAATGAAGATTTGCAAAAAAAAATTTTAATAGCATACATTTTGGCAGGATCTGGCTACATCCAACAGAATTTATAAATAGATTTAATTTTCTTCTTCATAAGTTATAAGAAGCGACTACCAAGTCTATGTTCAATTAACTAAAAGTCTATGTTTGTTAGAATGAAGGCTTCCAAATTTTTTTTTAATAGCATACATTTTGGTTGGATGTTTGCAGTTATTTTGGGAATCGACAGTTACAACAATAAATTGAAGCATAATTCTTAGCGATGTGTTGAATAACAATGGCAAATGGAATATTTATATAACTTACAAATGTTTAAAGTAATTTTCGTGTCTTTTAATCATCGGATATTGAGTATCCATAATTGCATGGAATATATTCATAGATTTAATTTTCTTCTTGATAAGATATACGAAGTGATTAGCAAGTCAATGTTCAGTTGAACTAAACTTATTTCGCCTCATTATTTATTATTTTTTGTTAGAATGACTACTTACAAAAATTTTTTTAATAGCATGCATTCTGTCTGCACTTTTGTCATTATTTTAGGCATCTGACAATTAGTACAGTAAATTGTACAAACTTCTTGAATAACAATGACAAATGGAATATTTATATAATTATACAAATGTTTAAAGTAATTGTGTCTTTTATTCCTTGGATATCGATTATTCATAATTTCACAGAACATATATATAGATTTAATTTTTTTCTTGATAAGATATAAGAAGCAACTAGCAAAACTTGAATGATTGATTATTGTCACATTTATTCGCCGATAAAAACAGAGATGATGACAACAAATATTTTATGTCATGGACATAGTTCAAGGAGCAACACGAACAATACGTTCGAACAATGCAATTGCCATTTGAATAATCTATGATAATACGTAGACAGCTTTGTCTTCATTGTTTAACTGTGAGTACAAGAAGTTCCTAAAGAAACATATGTTTAAAAATATATAGACTTTTAAATAGAATACATTCATTTCCTTCATTTCGATACATTCAGTTTAAACAAGAGTAAACAATTTACTAGATAACGATCAAAAATTGATTCGAAAAATAAAACCCATAAAATATTTGAAAATCTTTACCGTTTTATAAAGATTTTTGTACGATATACAGTTTTTGTTTCACGATTTGCCAAATTATTTGAAAATCACGAATTCTGAAGATAATTTTTGAATAATAAAATTATATCATTTTTAAATTAAAACAATAAAAAAATAACCATTTTAATTCATATAGAGCTATTTAGTTCTCTCAAAAATCAAAAATATTTAATAAAGTTCAATTTATTTTTATTAAATAACTCAAATCCCTATTAACGAGTTCTCTATTGAAGAGTACCTTTAATAAAATTAGACCGTTTCAATTTCTATTGAAGAGGACATTTAGTAAAATTTGGCCGTTTAAATCTTTATTAAAAGAGGACCTTTAGTAAAAACTGACCGTTTAAATCTCTATTAAACGAGGACGTTTAGTAAACTTAAATGCCATTTGAATTGGAATTTAACTTTGCAATACAATGTCTTCTAATGTCATACCCGGATGAGTTCGGTAACAACATTAGAAAACATTAACACAGCTTGAAGAAACGTATGATTTAATAAAAGTAAATGATTTTAATAATTTTTCATATACGTTTGAATATTAAAAACTCGTATAACACTGCGAATTTCCTTTAAAATTACAAAATGAGATTTTTATTAACAAAACATTTTTTCTTCTTCTAACATGATTTAATTTCATACGCACGCATTAATCTCGATTTAATCTGACGTGTGGTTAACAACGAACGTTAGTTTTATTATTAGCGAGCCTTCTTTCGAGATTCTAACCGAACCGCATGAAAGAGCTTTTTTTTTTCCCAAAGAAATAATTCCCGTCGAAGGCGAAAAGAAAGAACCCTGTCGAGAAAAATTATTTACTCTTAGCGCGCTATTTATACATCGAAGCAGTCTTTGTGCCTTACCGCAAAACAAAGAAACACGTAAAGAGGTTAGATCTGGAAAGGGAATCGGTCAGCCCGGATGAGTGTGGTAACCACATTAGAAGACATTAACATGGCGTGGATCCCTTTTGCAGCGAGAGAAAAGTCTTTTAATCACATTTTGCGAGGGGTGTATTTGCCCAGAATTAGGCATTCTTGGTGGATTCCCCAGCGTCGCGGCGAGCATCGTGCTAGTTAACCGCATTTAACAAACAAACAGGTTTCTCATCAATATGCCCCGCGCCGTGTTTTTAGCCGTCATATATATTAATTACGATATTTGATCGTAATCCCCGCGAAACAGCAGCAGCTCACAGCTTAATCCAGTGAACTGGCGGGAGGAAAAGGTGGTGGAACGCGATTACTTGTTGCGCACGGGAGACAACATCTCGTTAGATGTTGGGCTGGCGTCCCCTTAAAATGGATAAACGCTGGGGGAGGGGGAAGGCATTTTTGCCGACGTCCTTTTCCTCGCACATCCTATTATCCCGTCCCATCTGGGACGCAAGGAGGCGAGCAGATCTCGGGCTGGGATTACGAGGCGAACTGCTTTAAATTTGGGAGCGCGTTTGGCGGGCAAAAGATGAAACGCGCCGCCCGCCTTCCTTTAGGATGAAAGAGGCGCACAGAACTAATCCTTGGTAATGAAGATTACATTAGAGTGGTAAGTGAGAGGCGCACGGACAAAAAGATGCTGGGGCCCGTGTTTATGGAATTAATTCCACCAGTCTGCGCCCAGGCACAGTAATGATATTAGAAGGCGTGCGGCTCATGTAATTAATGCCGCAACCGAACGTTCTCAAAGAACCGGGACCGCCTCTTCGGATGCGTGTGCGCCCCACATTCCGGGGCTTACGCGGGGAGGGAAAAACCGGCCTGCCTTTTGGCGTCCCGTTTCCAATGCAAAAAGGGACACCAAACGGCCAAATCTCCGGTCGGGCAACACAGCGATTCCGTCAGGGATCAAAGAATTCCGACTCGGCTGCTGCTGCTGCTTTTAGAAAGACGTCGCTGCAAGTCTTAACCACAAAGCGACAACTTGTTGCGGGGACGCTCTCTTACAAGAAAAAAGAACAAGCAAAAACACTCGCATTAAGCCTCACTTCTTTATGGCGAAGCGAAACCGACTAGTTTTCCTGGAAATAATTAGACGCGTTATTTTACTTATTGACGGCTTTTGTGTTTGCACGTCTACGCTAAATCAGTAAGGTAAAATAAATAGCGCTTCATTAGAGCTTGCAAAATAAAAGACAAGTGGGGAAATGTATAAAGCGATGCAGAAGGTAGTCGCTTCCAGAAATATTCCTTGAACAGCACAAAAAATAAAATAAAAACCAAACTTCTCCAATAACTGAAAATGGCATGAACTCGCTAAAATTACCGTAGGCGCGTGTCGGTTTGCTTTCTTTGAAAAATCGCATATTTTATAAATATATGAATTAAAAAAAGGAGACGTTTGATTTATACACTGAATATGAAAATCTTCATATTTGTCATTTGTTATTAGTTACTTTCAAAGAATTTCTTAGAAATCATACGAGTCGCTTTGATTTTCTCTCAGCATATTTAGTTTTATTACAATTTCAAGGAATTATATTAACATTGTCGCATTTTACTTCTCAAAATTTTTTTCTTTGGTACAAAGTAATTTAATTTATGAAAATTCAAATAATTGTTTACATAAAAATAACACTTTCATCGCGAATAAACTGAGCACATATGCTTTAAAATCCTTTTTGTTTCTATTTAATGATCACAAAGAAAGTTAATAACGAAAATTGCATTTCACCATTTAAATCTGAATGGATTTTAAAATGAAAATGATTCTCAAAAATAGATATAAGTATTTATAATATTTATGTATCTGGCAATATTTAAAAAAAAACATTTTTGAGTTATCATTGAAACTGTTAAAAGCATTATACATCTTAAAAATTAAAAGTTGTTTTATGGATATTTTTTTTAAAGCTTGTTCCTACCACTTTTCACTGAAACTAATAATTATTATATTTAATTAAAAATTAGTAATTATTAAGCTAATTATGTACCCGATCCTTTTGTATATCTGGCAACATCTACTGCGAAGCATCAGCACCACCCTGTTTATACAGTCTGAACTTTCTCAACCGGACGACAGCGAATAAGAAGCGAGCGGCTTTCGATCCGAATGTCTGTCTGACCGCGAAAATCAACCCATGTTATCTCTGGCTGTGAAAGACAGCTGGTCGTAAATGGGGTTCATTTGATGTGTGGACAAAACCGACCGCGGGACGAGACACATGATTTTCTGGTAGGGGTTCTGTTAAACTGGTTTTTAATGAGTTCGTGAATGGGCTCTACGGCTAAGGATTATTCTGTGGGGTTGAATCAAACATCTATCTTTTTATTTTTGTAATAACTTTTGATATTTGATGCGTAAGTAACTTCAAATACAATAAATAAATGTTACATAACTTGGCCTCATCATAATTAACCGTATTTCCCAGTGACACTGGTGTATATATATTTTGGCTACTGGTTGGTGATAATTTTTTTTTCCAGCTTGCAAGTTTATTTTCTTCAAAAGGATTGTGGATTCTGACCCCCAGGAGTGTTACTAAATCCTCACCGCAGGAAAGCAATACTACTACCAATAATAATAATTAGTAGTAGTAGTGTTAGTATTATTGCTTTCTGACTGGTCCGGTAAGAGACTGCTTTGCTTTCACAAATGGAATTACGAATCCTAATAAAACTAAATTGCATTTTTTTCGTCTGTTTCAAATAGAAGCGATTACTTAATTTATATCTCTGTTATAACAACCCTTGTTATTACTTATCTTCTTAGAAAAGTATAAGACGTAATTACTGTTGCCTTTAATGAATATTGTTCTGATGTGCTAATTAAGAGTTTTTATGTATCTGTTAAAATTGTCGTCAATTCCTTTTTGCACAATGTAAACTTATATTAATCTGTAAAATAAAACGCATTTGTAATTTTGTATTGCATTCCGAAATAAAATATTCCGAGTTGAGTCAGCTAGAATTTTGCTTGCTTCGCAATTCTCGGTGAAGTTAATTTTGTTTTGTCTAGGTTTTGGCCTATTGGACTCTAGTTTTGCTCTTGTGTGTATTCGTATTTAAAAGTAAAATTTTTAGAAAAAAAATCTTTTCTGCTATTTTGTAATCGAAACATTTATATATGCTTCTTTTACATTAAAGAATTGTTGTTGTTGTTGTTTCTTATCCCACTTGGCTGGCCAAGCCCACGAGCCCATACGTACTCCTGATTGAAGGGGAAGGAAGCAGCTTCTGTTGTGATGGAGCACCCGTAGGTAGAAGTCTGACTTTGGCTCCGTGACGCTTTTACACAGTCATGGGGGAGACCGGGACCTTTAAAATTCGAACCACTACAAACATCCATGGCACCGCCGGGATATGTGGCACTGAGCGCCAGAGCGCTAGACACTAGCCATTCAGGTCCCAAATGTGTGAATGCCAACGGCACGCGGTGTTCCTATGCTCACCCACCCAAGTCTTTCGGTGATTAAAAGAATATTTATATTAATGTTTTTTTTATTCTGATCTAAAAATAGTCGAATATTTATGTAAAAAAAATTACTCATATTATTTAAGTCTTTGATTTAAAAATATTTGCTATTGGTAATATTACATTATCATTAATTTAAATGCTTATACAATAACATTTAAGAATCTAAATATGTTTTACATTTAATTATTTTTCAAAAATAAAACAGTAATCATTACAAAATTTTATATTGAATTATTTTACAAATCCGTTGTATTAAATAGTAGTAGTACATGTCAATTGAACTTCATAAATTATGAACTGTAATTCAGTTAACTTTTATCCAATGCAAAGTTCTAAACAGGAGGTCGTTCACCATTATATTGACATTCATAATGGCTTTTCTGAACAAAGAAAGAAATTATGACCTCATCCTCTTAGTATAAGAAATGGGCATTGAAATACCATATGACTCAAAAATCGTCGATAACTATCGAACAACTAACTATAAAAGATAAGAATTTTGAAGAAGAGTTTTTTCGTAATTAACTGACTAAAGAGAAAGAACAGGAACTCCAATATGCATTCAAAGTTGCAAAAACTTAGCCTGCAAGTTCAAATACTTTTACAACCGACCTTCGTCGCTTATAATCAACCAACCCTCAATATTAAAAAGTTGATACAAAATTTTAATCCAATAGCAACTCTTCCTGACTGAACTTTCTCGATAGTGGCCAATGATTACCCAGTGTGGTTGAATGTCATAACTTTTTATTTTTGTAATTTACTTTTGATGGTTGTCCGTATGTAACTTAAAAAACAATAAGTAATTCTTACATAGCTTTGGGCCATCATAATCAACCACATTTCTTCCTTTCGCAATTATAATTTCGTACCTTTAAAATTATTATTGAAATGTTTTTAATCACTTTTAAATATTGCATTCAAAATTATTTTGAATTTAACAATCCTTTATAAACTAATAAAAATGTAAGACTACAAAAATTACAATATACTGTTTAACTTTAAAAAGATGCTATTGTTTTAAGAAATTATGCATGCCATAAACTGAGATACCATTTCCATCCAGTTTTATTATACATAAATTACAACTAATACACGACATTTCAATTAACACCTAATAGCTCAGATGATAGAACATGTCCGAGGTTTCAACATACATTAATATGAATATTTGTTGGAACGCATCGTATAATTAGAATCATTCAAATATTACGTAGATGAACATATAATTCAGAGGAATATCAGTTGAATTTATCTGATTCTAAAAGATGCATGCTTGATGGCGATGCTCAATCTTTAACATTAAAAATTTTCACAACAGGGGAGAAAATAGACAGCTTATTTGAAATAATGTAGTAAATTGGCGTTCTCAATTAATTAAATCAATTAAATTTATTTTATGTTTATTATAAATAAAGGTGATTTATTAACTTTTGACTTTTTTTAAATAGGAAAAACTTTTAAATCATACATATTTTCTTATTCAGTTTTCTAGCACACTTTCTATATTTCGATAAATATTTTTGAAAAAAATCGAGTGTAGCAACTGTATTAAATGCAAATATGCATATGTATTAATTTAAAACTGCATTAATAAAAATATACGTAATATTAATAATTGGAGTTTTTTATTGTATACTTCTAATCTTATCTACGTTTAATTTTTATAATTAGTAAATATCTCTCTGCGAATGCTTCATACCATATTTTACTTTTTCTAGTTCTTATCTACAATCTGAATCATAAACATTTTCAAAAATTAATGATGACGATTTAAGAAATTTAGCCAAATTTGTACACAGTTGGTATACAGGGTATTTTGTCAAGATTTCATTAACTCTGCTGGAATAAGAATCCTCGCTTGGAATACATAAAAAAATGCCCACGGAATTATAATTATACAACTCAATTTCGGTTCAAATATTTTGTTTTATTGGAAGCACAAGATATTGTATAACGAATGATAATTAAATGATTACATGTATTTATTTTTCTGTTTACGAAAAATAGGAAAACAGTCCCTTATTTACGATGGCAGAACGTTTTTTATACAAATTACAAATGAGAAGTCCTTTTCTACATTTAAAAGTATTGTTTGTTATCCCACTTGGTCGACAGCAACACCTAGACCAAGTCCGTGAACCCGTGTGAAATTTAAAAAGTAAACAACGGATATGGCTTCAAATGGTGAAAATTTATTCCGTTGGTACATATTATCACCTAAATCTTATTTTTCATGATTGTATTGTATAGTACGAGCAGTGGGAATGAAAATCCTATTCATCCTGATGTCAATGCCATCCACATGCATTCTGACCAGATGAATCATCCACGCCGCTGGGTAGGCATCATATGCATAGTGATTATTTTAAACACAATATAGTGTTAACGAATTTAAAATACTTTCAGTGTATTACTAGTGCTGTACGAGCAGTGGGAATGTAAGTCCTATTCATCCTAATGTCAAAGTCCTCCATATGCATTTTGACTAGATGAATCATCCACATCGTTGGGTAGGCATCATATGCATAGCGATCATTTTAAACACAACATAACGTTAACGAGCTTAAAATATTTTCGGTGTTATTTTTCATAACCTTCTAATAAACCTCTATTGATTTTCTTTCTCATTTTCTCGGAATCTATAGGTTATAAATGTATGGTTTTCGATAAATTTTTTTTTATGTACTTCAAGCGAGGATTTTCGCTCTACAAAACTTATGTGGTCTTGACAGAACACCCTGCATGAATAAATTTCTGGAATCTAATATTCGACTGCAGCCTTAGAAAAATACTAAAAGTACTTTAGCATTGAAATAATATCTTTGTTTAATCGATAGTGTATATTTAAAAAATCTGCTAACTGAAGGTCAAGAGTTGCATGTCGTAAAACATAAAATCAAAATTTAAGACAATGAATGGAACAATACTATGTAGTAGGCTTTTAAGAATAATAATTATCTTAATTAATTTTGTCTTTGTTTTCAAAAACCTTGTCAGTCCTATCTTCTTTTATTAATTTATAAATGCTATCCTCAATTTAGTAATGAAATGCATAAAAAAAATGTCTACTAGTTGTATTCACATTTACGCTTTATTCTTCGTTGTTGCATTTAGTTATAAAAAAAATACTAGCCATGCCTTGATTAAAATGTAACAGCCTAAAATAACATTATTAACGCAAGTGATTTAGTATATACAAATTAAATAGATATTGAAATTAATTATAAGATAAAAATTTCAGTAAAATTGCCTAATTTTTTAATAGACGGACATTGTATCTTTTAGTATATTTATCATACCAAGATATTCCGTCAATGAAAAACAAAGTTCTCCAATTTTCGTGATAATGATGTGTAAAGCATATTATTCTCAGATAGTAATGTATAATGCAGTGTGGTAATTGAAAGATTCATTTTCAGTTGTCTGTAATGGCAAATAATAATTCTGATACTTCATAAATTTTATTTTTACGTAGAACTTATCACTATTATGTAAATTTCTATATTCTTTACCTGAATTAATTAATAATTGAACTTTATAACGTATTACGCATGTCTGAAGCGTGTGTATCAAAAAAATGTAATTATCAAACGAATGATTCACCATTTAAGAATGAATGTTTTGAATCCTATGTAAATTAAATGTCGACACCTTGTCGTTGTAGATTTTCACTAACTGTTATATTTACCTAATTAGAAAGATTTAATTAACCATTATGTGCAGTTTAATTTCTATTAATGTAGAAATTTGAATACCAAAGTTTAAAATAAGTAGTGCAGATTTATAATTCTACAATATGATACATTTTTTGGCTTTATTCATTACTAGAAATGTTCGAATCGAACTTTAGAAACATTAAATTATTACCATGAAATAAAAGATAATTAACTTAATTCACAATAAATCAATTTTAATTGTTCCGTTTAACTGAAATACGAACGCAATTATTACTTAGTATACAATGATTTGCATACATAGAAAAGATGTTACCTAGGATACATTTGGAAGTAAAGTTAAGATCCAATAGTGGCACTTGGCTCCCTAACAAGAGTTAAAGAACTTTTGTTCAAGTAAGTATCTATCCAAAGAAAATGTCTCTTTGTATCCTTTATGTAAATTCCTTGAAAAAAAAATCATATTCCTTCAGCTATTTTTCCCGGTGCTGCATCCTATTTGTAAAGTTACTTTGATTAGAGTAAGATATCTGTAACCCACCAATGGTGATTATGATACTTACGGGCAAATTTTTAACTTTTAGAAAAGATTCTACTTTGCGCACACAGAAACAATGTCCGTGCCTAAAACTCGAACAATTCAAATTGATCCTTGCCTTAAAGAAGGCATCGCATAGTCGTTGCTACTTTCATTGACTTGATGCTCTTAAAAACTTTTAGAGTAAGAAAAAAACAAATAAAATAACGGTGTTTTCAAGAAGGCCAGGCACACGTTCTGTCCCGCCCCCCTAGAGAAATAACTAGAAGCTTAGAGACAAAAAAGTGAAAAGGTGGCAGCGGTGGGGAAGGCATTGCCGTACAGAGACAGTAAATAAGCTTTGGCCGAGTTGAGTTCTTCGAAGCGGAACGAGTGTGAAAATATTTTAAGGGAAAAAGTGTGCATCGAGACATTTTCTTCTAAATCTGTAGCGGGAAAAAGACAAGGAGCTTCACATCACCAGGACGAGTGCAGAGTTGCGTTACAAACAATTACTAGGCGAGAACATTACAGAAGAAGCAGCGAAAGAAGAAAAGTTTCCCGCTAGCGAACAATTCTCGACTTCCTTCGCGACAACGGCTTTATGCGTTATGACAGTAATTTATGAGAAAGAACTTAAGTACACAGTTTTTTTTCTCTCCTCCTCCCTCCTGCGAAAGAAACGGGGCCGGCAAGAAAAACGATGAAAAAGTCAGTAAGACGCGCCTTTGAAAGGCTTAGTCAGCTGTGGAGCAACTTGCTGACAAATCACAGCAAGCAAGCACTCCTTCACAACAGTCTAATTCTTTGTGATTAGTGCACAGTTGCCAATAGGTGCACTGTACCCACTCATGCATACAGAAGTCCTTGGCAAAGAAGTCTTCTTTTTCTCCGAAACTCAGGGAAAAGGGCGAGGGGACTTAATCCTCGCTCATGATGCAGCGGCGCCAACTCCGTAATCCCAACATCAACAATCAGATCCCGAACCATGGCTTATCGGCGAGCGGGAACCCGAGGAACACGCGCCAGATTTCACAGGGCCTGAGCACTGAGCTCATTTTTCACAACACTGGGCACACTCGGGGGAAAAAAAAATCACTTGAAATAAAAAAAAGAAGAACCTTGAAGAAAAGGCGGGTCCAGACTCTCGAAGGAGGAATTTCAATAGATTAGAGAAAAAGTTTCTCTGGAGTGGGATTTGAAGGGGGAGGGGGGCAACAATGTGCACGCATGCATGCACAACAAACGAACGCGGAAAAGGGAAATCATTAAGAAGATGGCCGTTACCTGGGCGTCTTAAGAAAGAAATCACAGGCCAGGTGAATGGAACAAAACTTTGCAACTATCTTTTTCGAAGATCCCATTCCGTTTCAAACAAGGGACTTCGAAAGAAAGTCTTTAAACTGTATTAAAAATGCAGCCACCCACTCCTCCCACACACGGGGCTTAATATCGCTTACGTTTCAATGCCTAAATTAGAATGTTATCAATATCCTGGGGCTCTAAACACGCGCGTCGTTTTGACGCATAAAAAGAAACATTTTTTTGCAAAGTTGTATTTTTGATTCACTTGTTTCGTTAAAATATATTTAAACATACATTTGGATGAAAAAGTAAAATATTATAATAAACAGTTTGCTATTAAAGGACAGCTTCCATATACGTTAAAAAACAATACGGGTATTTGAAAGTGTGTTCATATATTTTCTGTGTGAACTCATTTATTAGTACTTGAAATAACTCTGAAATAAAAATACCAAAGTTAAATACCCCTTTAATAACCCAAGTGAATTATATGAGCCTTGAATACCCTAAAATGGAAAATTTACTTAAGTTCAACAGTTTTCTATCTGTGTGATTCAAAGATTTCTGAAGGGTAAAATTCATTGTAAGTTAAAAAAAAGTAATGAAAATTAATACCAAAATACAATAGCTTTTTGTTAATAAAATTCTACATATCCTTTTAATGAAATAAAGGAGATAATTAATGTTATAAATAAACTGAATAAATCTATAACGCACTAAAAGATGAAATTCATGGAAGACATTGGAGCACACAAATAACCAATTTTCATAATGATTTTCAAAAGGGTTAATAGGACGGCGAATAGCAAGAGTTTTATGACAAATAACACATACCACTTACCTTCATTTTCGGAGAGAACCAAATGATTCCAAATTGGTATCAAAGATGGGGAGGAAGAAGGGATGTTCGAAGGGAAAGAGCATTCTACTCTTTCCCCCAAGAGAGTACTCTCCCCCCGCACCATTACTCCGGAGTAACAGGTAAATAGCTTTAGACAGATAGCTCCAAGCTATAATCCTTGGTAATGAATACCTAACGGAGGGGGACTAAGTACTTCCATGAAGCCATTCAGTGGACAGTTAAGAGTATTTGGTTCTGAAACAAGGCGCAGCTTTTCATGGAATATGCATTTAAATTACAGAAAAACCAAAACCTGTGCAACTTAACAAAAACGCCTAAAATCTGCTGTCGGATGTTTGGCACATGTAAATGTCCAAGAAAAATTGCTACACGAGAAAGCATAATGAAAAAAGAACTGGATAAAAACTCAACATTAAGTCGTTGATGCATTTAAATAGTTATGTGTGTTAAACATAAATTGAATTGAAGTTCCTGCCGTCTGAGGTACCATTTTGGCTCATTTGGGTCTTTGTTGGCTACCGGTCTTCTATGTAAGGAAAAAATGGCCACTCACCTTTATACCATAAGCAACACTAATAAAAATATAATTAAAAAAATCAAAGCAGAGAAAAGTAACACTCACACCCACCTGGTCGATGGGACAGCCGGAACTGACCAATAGGTTCTGGGATTGAGCCAAAAGGACTTGTAACAATTTTTCCTTTACGTCATTAGCACTGTGGAGCTTCGGACGACTGCATGAATAAAATTAAAATTCAGACATCATTCGTCATGCAACTATAGGTGGATTACATTTATATAGTTCTCAACAATGTAAGGGAATGGATATAGGGTTATCTATTGGACGGAATGCTTAATATCATTAAATCTTTGTACAACTGAAATTCAAAATTTAAAACTCGATTATCCATTCCCTTATGGTAGTTATATACATAAAAAATTTTTCTACAAAAAGGATCTCTGAAAATTTAAATTATAAATTTTTAATTGTATTTCGTCTTTATCTTTTATTAATTAATAAATTAGGCTATAAAAAATCCATGACCTTTGTCCATTAAATTTTTTTTGTTATTATTGATAATGCTAATGATATAAATTTCTAAAATAATAAAGCTAACAAAATTTTAAATACATGTTAGAAAAAGGCAATGCTTTTCTGTTTAAAACCTATACATTAATATTTATATGAATATAATACAATAATGCTTATGGAAATTTCTCCTGTAATAAGTATCAATAAGGGTAACTATTACATAAAATTAAATTATTTGGTATTGCACTTATTACAGATAAAATCTTACAGGAAGCACAAACAATCACAGTATTTGACAAACATTAACGGTAACTAAAGAGCAAATCACACACTCATAAAAGTTGTTCTGTGTGAACTAACAAGATAAATATTCGCGCCTGGGTTCATTTTTAGCACCCCATTATGTATATAACTACCTAAATGGCGAATTACTTTACTTTATTATAAAATTCAACAGCGTTACCTGAAATAGGTACCGGGTTGTTCTTTCAGAGCCAGAAATGAAGGCAGACAGAAAAGTTACTTACTCATAAATACAGGAGCTTCGCCCACTTTAACTTTGACAATTAAAAAATGGGGCGTTCAGTTTTAAGTTTAAAACTTCTTGAAATAATGTTCAAGAAGCATTCCCTCAATAATTTATCAAATTAGTTCACACAGATAGTTGCAAAATTAAAAGTAATAACTAAAGAATTTTGATTAAAAAGGAAAAGCTGAAATGCATGATATTTCTATTGATTCTTAAGATAAAAACATAAGAAACACACTGAAAAACTGAGCGCCCCTACATTATTTTTAAATATAAAGTATGCCAATATAAATTAAAAGAATACATAAAAATACACCAAATGGCCATGCAACTGAATCTTCCATGGGACCTATATATATTAGATGTATAAGAAAGTTCTCTTGCAAACTTTTCATGTTTAACTATCATACACACAAGTAGGCATCATTTTACAGTATACTTGCAAATATACATTACTTTACATTTTTGTTCTTGTAAAATGATGCTTCACTTGGAGCATGCTATATGTTACAATTTTCAGCAGTAAAATAAAAAAAAATAATGTTGTACACATTGCATTAAAAACAGATGTACACCTTTATGACGTACTGAAAAAGAAAAGGCATAAAAAATAATAATAACTATTGTATCTATCAAATATTTTATCCAAATAAAGATATATTTCGACAGCAACAAGATAGAACATACATACATAAGGTAACAACCAAAACAATAGAAAATTCTGAGTTGTAAAAGGTGAAGCAAGCTATAATTATAATAGCATGCTAGCTTTTAATCTAATTTTCTCAATTTATTTTCCATTCATTTATTTAAAGTAAATCTTGATTATTAAATTCGTTGAAAAATTAAATAGATAGAACATCAAAATTAATTTTCACAAATATTATTACTATAGGTTTTATTAAATCTGCATAAATTTCTTCAAAATTGCGTATTGCATAAATTAATATCAATATGTCATAATTTAATGAAATTTCATAAATAATAATTAAAAAATAATTAAAATCAATGAAAAAAATAATTTTCATAAATTAATATCAATATTTCATAATTTCTACCACTGCAAAAACGAATCATATTTAACACATTTCTCTTCGTTACCCAATTATTTATTTTACATTTAAAGTTATGCTAAATTACTCATTATTGTAAATTTATAGTTCGTTATCTGATTATTATAACGCAAATTAAATTTTTATCTCGAAAAAAAGGCATGATTACTTCAGATAGGACAAAATAGGATAATTTTCTTAATCATCATTGACATTTACAAAATCATTACTTTATATTAAAATAATATTTTCTAACGATGTTATTCTGACAGCTTCCCTAAAAATAAACTCAATAATAACACATAAAAGCTATAAAAAATTAAATTCATTCCAAGAATTATACATGATTCTGGATGTATTAAAGTGATTTAACATAAAAAAAAAAAAAAAAAAAAAAAAAAAAAAACATTAACTAAATTCCTTGTTTTTCAAAACATTAACTAAAAAGAAATAGCTGTCCTAAAAAGTGGTCCTTAATATATATTAATAATAATATTAATTTTTATATTTTAACTATAAATTTATAATTCATTTAGATACAAAATTTCAAAAAGTTAAAATATTAATATAGAAATGTTTTCATTCAACTCAAACAAAGTCATCTTATTTTTGCAAACTAAATAATGATAATGCTTTTATGATAGTTCATATTTTCATGGATTAAAAAGTTTAATAAATATACACTAGTTTAAATTTTTGTTTTTGTATCCGTGATGCCAAAGGCGGAAATAAAACTTTTCTTTAATATAAAAGCCATGTTTATACAACAAAAATAAAAATTCAAACAATAAATACTAGAATTATAAATTTTCGTTCCTCCTTTCCTAATACCTTTTTAATATTTTATCTTTATTTATTTCAAAATAATGTTGTTAAAAAAATATCACGCAAATAACAGTTAACTTCGAAAAAGTAATAACTTGGTATTTGTATTTCTGCAAAAAATTGACAATTTATTAGTGCTTTATTTTATTTTTGTATATGACATTATTATAGTATTCAGGATTGATACGATTGGTATTGAAAAATGTCTAGCCAATATGCAAATAAATGTCTAGCCAATAACAAAATCAAATTCTTAGAAATAAATATTATTTTAATATTTAAAATAAAAAAATCTGTCGAATATATAGAATTTTAAGCAATGTGAAAAAGAAAAGAATAGAATACATATATAGAATTTTTTAAGCAACATGAAAAATCTAGCAGTCGAACAGTTAGTTATTTATGAATAGTGGTATAATGAAATATATGAATTCTGAAATAAATACCCCATAGAATTACAACAAATATTAATTTCCTAAAACAGTGAAAAAAAAAATTTTTTTTTAATGAAGTAATGTCCATTTTATCTGCTCAGTTAATGAAGAGATAGCAATCAAAGGATCTTTAGTTCTTCTTTTCCCCCCATAAATTCTAAACTAAAAAATTGCAAGACAGATCTGAGACTAAGAAAATGGACTATATAATGTGAAGAACAAAATAAAAAAAAAAATATCATGGACAAGACGAGGAAGATAAGATCGTGGTAAGAAACAATTAAACTTTTAAATTAACTTTAATATCTTTAAATCCTTTAATGCGAAATGTACTAGAATATGCACAATATAGTATAATTGCTGAGGTAAATGGGAGAAAATTTTTCTAGATAGGCAAATAATATGGAAAAACTTCTGCACCAGATTTAAGACTTGCAGAAGAAGCATATATTACAATAGATACCAATGTTAAGATGTTAAGCTAGCATTAATGATTTTAAGATAGTTACTTTACCGCCCATGGATATCAGACAATTCTTCCAAAATGAATGCTAATATGTGGAAAACCACAATAAAGCCATGAGCATGACATTATAGAAGATTAAATTCACTCCGGCTTCAAAAGTCAATAAAAATTGTCCAGATATTGAGCTGATTTATAGCCATATTTCTACCGTCTATCAGTAAGGAAAGAATTAGTGATTTTGATTTGGTTTGTCATACTACGGTCATTTTTTGAGCACTTTGGGCTAATTAGACCGGGACCTACAGCTTAATGTGGATTTCAAACCACTAACAAACATCCATGCTACAGCCAATATTCGAATCTGAAGCCTGTGGTACCAATGGCCAGAGAGCTAGCCAATTGGTCATTAGGCAACACTCGTACATGGAAGAATTTATTTAAATTTAGCTACTTAAATTGTTCCATTTAAATTGGATCAATCAGTTTATTGTAATGATAAACCTATGAAGAATACAGAGAATGAGTAAATTTGAATGAAGAATTGCTTTAAATATAACACACTAAGTAAGTTTCAAAATATCCTAATAAGTAAGTAATAAACATGAAAACGACAGTAACTGAAAAGAACATAAAACATCTCCCTAAACAGTTTAAAAGCAATACATAGACTTACGCAGTGAAAGAAATGGACGTTGATAGTCTTAACGACATTATTATGTACCTTTACAAAAGCAAACAACATCTAAAGTTGTACCTCACGAAATAGACACTAAAAAAAAGTGAGACAGGAAGAAAAACAACTAAAGATACAAGAAACAAATGAAAGGATACAAAAAAAAAATTGGGCAAATATAAAAGACGAAAAACACAGGGAGTGAAAAAAAAAAAAAAAAAAAAAAAAAAAACTGCAACCATGAGAAAGAACTTGTAGAAGGCAAGGCTTCCTGACCACTTGGGAACGCGAACTAGATTTTCAATACACCGTGTCTTTTATTCAAAATTCTTTTTTTTTAAAAAACAAGATTGGGAGGAATTTTTTGTTTTTTTTTACTCCCGGTGCCAAAGCGGGGCATTTAATTGTCGGAGTTTTTTTGACGCCAATTCTCAATATTTCTTTCCCTCTCATTAGCAATTTCGGACGAAAAGTAGGCAAATAGCCATCGCTCCTAAAAGTCACAATTATGAGAAATATTTTTTGCTCCATGCGTCTCGCTGGCATATAAATTTGAAAAAGTCCGAGAAGAGATAAAAAATTAGAAAGGATGGTTAAAAAAAAAGCCTAAAAGAAAAAAAAAAAACACTCTCTCTCCAAACGGCAGGCCAGGTTTAATCTCTAATTAATTTGAGAAAGATAACACACACAGTATCGAGCAATACCGTTCCCTAAGCCATGTACCAGAACTTATTAGAAAAACGCACAAGATTTCCTATTCGCCACAGAGCGAGAGAGCATTCTTTTGCAGCTTATGAATTTTTAAATTTTTTTTTTTCCTTCCTACCTTACCGGAAAAGAAAATTCTTTATTAAATACATTTTCCCCAATTAAATTTACTTTAAAGCGGCATAGATTCCATTCTTTTTCCCCCGCTAGATGAGGGCCGGCAAGGGGGGTGGTGGGAGCAAAAAAAAAAAATGTTCATTTTCTAATAGCTACCACTAACTTTTGCTATTGGAATTTGAAAAATAATGTAAGTAATGATTAACGTAAGAAGGCCTTTTAGTTGCGTGGGGTGGGAGATGCCAAGTGTATACATTTTTCTCACCGGTTCAGGGAGTGAGTCGGACAGGGAATCGGAAAAGAGCCGTATATAATAAGAAGCAAAATGTCAAAGAAAAGAATTTTTCTTGCTCCTTACTTTTTACCTCTTAATGAAGTACAAGCGTCGATCAGCGGAGGGAGCAAACTTAAAATGTAAAAAATTACAACGTAATAAAAACGTTTTTTATAGATATATCTTCAATTAAAAAACGGGAATTTAAACTAGACTAGACATAGAGCTGATGAAGAGAAGGAGGGAGAGAAATAAGCATCTTTTCCGCCCTATCACCCTCAAATGATACGAGAGACGATTTTTTTTTTGCCCTTCCTTCCGACTTAGCGTTTATTTTTTTTTCTCATTTTTTTTCTCTGCATGTATACTCATATTTGCATAGGTTAATTAGAGGACGGGAGGCAAGGATATATTTTGCGATAATTACTAGTTTGTTCGAAACTAATTGAACAAACGTTTCCCTTTCTATATTACGACTCGACCTTAAATTAAGTACGTCATGACGATGTAAAAATACCATCCTCCGCTATGGGGGATTTAGTAAATTACGCGGGTATGCAATCAACGGAATTTTTTTTCTTCCCTTTGTTATGACTTTTATAATAGCGGTATTGTCACCATAGCTTAAATCTCCCATATTTGCCTCTAAAAGGTACAAGAGATGGCGGCAATTACACACCGCAAATAAAAATAACATCGTCAACAAGTGAAGACGAGGAGTAGGAGGTGAAAACCTCATTGTGAAAGATGCGCCATCAAATTTAAAACTCTTGTGGTAAAATTTCACTAAATTAAAATGCATTAAATAGATCGTCAATTCCCGGGAATTAATTATGAAGTCAGTCTTTGAGAAAATTATCGGGTCTTAGCTTCCGTATATTTAAATTATTTTTTCTTTTTCCGTTTTCGAGACATTCAGTGAAAGCATAGTTTTTTTTTTTAAATAAAAACTTAATTAAAATTTAGCTTCTATTTAATTTCTATGTAGTGAAATTGTGCTTAATTTGTCATTTTCACTGAAAAACTCCCCCGATTTAGAAACATTAATTTCTCTTTCAAATGCAATAATTAGAAAATAATATTTTTAAAAAAAATTTGCTGAAATGTTAGCAATATTTGTTGAAATGTTTAATAGTCGCTGAAATGTTCAATAGTTGTTGAAATATTAACAATATTTGCTGAAATGTTCAGTAGTTGCTGAAATGTTAACAATATTTGCTGAAATGTTCAATAGTCGCTGAAATGTTAAAAATATTTGCTGAAATTATTTTATTGCAAATTTTCTAAAATTTGTATTTTAGTAAAGCATTCTAACGGTTTAAACAACACGTAATTTCCTAAATCGGAAATCACATTATCTTTCAAATTCATAAGAGTAGGTAATTTAGACAGTTGTGATTAATCTAATATAATCTGCCACGTAATTTTAACCAGAATATGTCCTTACTTTACAAAATCTGTAAGAGCTGCAATTGCAAGTTGATAAGACCATAGTTGGAACCTGATGGTTGAGTGACTAGCGCTCTGGCGCTCGGTGCCGCAGGTTTCGGGCTCCAGCTCTGGTGGTGATATAAATGTTTGTAGTGGTTCGGTATCCACTTTAAATAGTAAGTCCCGATCTAATATGTCAGTTGGGTGTAGGACTGACAACCCTATCCCTTAAAAAGAAAAACATCTCCTGTCCTGAAATCTGACAATAAGCAGACGTCTTGGCCTATCATGGGGTTGTTGCGCCAAAGAAGAAGAGCGGAATTTCTAGTTGCGTTTGTCTCATTGTTTATTGATAATTATGAACGCACTATAAAGTGAAATTCAATTTAAAACAAAGGCTAACAGGACAGTTGCACATTTTTAAGCAACTTCCTCACGTAGGAAAAAATAATGCATCCACTCTAAATAAAATTCGTCAGGTATTCAAATCATCATGCTCAGATTTAAAAACAAGTGAGAAAATAATAATGAGAAAATGAAACAATAATGGAAGTGTTTAATAAATGCCAAAAATTGTGAGATTAATCTGAAAAAAAATTTGGAGAAATAGGCCAAAGTAGGACATGGTTTCCATAACAAAATTTTAAAAAAATTAGTAAATAAATATAACTTTTGTAATAAACATTCATTAACTTATGCAGCAATAAAATTTCCCAGTATAGTAGAATCTCGATCCAATGTTTCTTGGAAAGGAAAAGAAATTTGAAAGAAAAAAATACATTTCATTGCTACGATCTTATCACATTCTTGTCGATACACATGGAATTTTATTATTTTTTTTTATTTACAAAGCTATATAAAGATAAATTAAATTCAAGATGATTATATTTTTACATTTATTTAAAAAATGGGTAATTTCAGTAGAAACATTTCAAGTATTTTTAAAGCCAAATAAAAATTTTCAATATGTACAATTGTTTTTTGTTTTTTTTAAAATCTTTTTTTTTGTAATGTCATTGGCATAAATAAAACTTCTAAAGATCTGCAAAATTTTCGAATAAATGATCACAGAACTGTTTTCAGAGGAACTATTTGTTAAGTGAGTTTTATTAACACATTGAAGATGCTGTGCCACAGCTGAATATGCTGTGGAAAGTATTATAGCCTGAATTCTAGCATATTTTTTGTAAATAAGTGTAATTTGCATAATTTATAATTTTTAAAAATATATTCCATAATGGTTAGCACCTTTCAAATTACGCGAATTTCCTTCATCAACAATTGAAAAGTAAAAGATGGGAATTCAGGGTTTTTTTTTAAGTCTTTTTTTTTGTAATTTCATTGGCAAAAATAAAACTTCTAAAGATCTGCAAATGACGTGAATTTCAGTCATCCGTCATCAACAGTTGAAAAATAAAAGACGAAAATTCACGTCTCCTGTTTTCACAGTGTTAATGTGGTTCCCATAATTTGTATAAGGATTGTTTAATTAAAATGATGAAAAACAAACGACGAGGAAACGATAGAACGAGTTTCTACTGTAAGTAAATTACTAAGTTTAAAGTAAGTTACTATGGTAAGAAATTAATACTAATGCGTAATAAAGATTCTTTAAAAATATGCATTTATTAAATGATTTTTTAATTGAACAAATTATTTTTTTATTTAAAAATGTGATAATTTAGGAAAAAATTAACTGAATTTATTTAAAAATTCTAAAACGATCTATAAAAACAAATTCATAATTAACTACAGCAGCATAATATTATATATATATATAATGTGATATATATATATATAATGTGATGCTTAACTACTATTTTGCAACTGTATTTTATTAATTTTTTTAAAGTGAATTCCTTAACTCTAGTAAATAATTATGTTAATTATAAATATTTTTTTCATTTTATGAAAACGTATATTAGATAAGTGATCTCCAAAGAAATAAGCAAAAAGTTTATAAGACTTTTTTAAGTGTATATGTAAAAGAGTGTGAAAATTATTACTATATGTGTTACAACTATTATAGAAGTGTAGAGTTAAAAAATATATTGGAATTGATTTTAAAAACATTTATATAATTTTTTTGTGCGTTTCGTTTTATACCTTTTATTTAATAAAACTGAATACAGAAGATGTCATTAATCAAACCTATTAAAATATAAAACTGAAAATTCCTGATTATATTTATCGTTCAAAATGCATTTTTAAGTACAGGAATGCATTGCCTATTAAAATATAGAAACGAAAATTCACGATTATATTTATAGTTCAAAATGCCTTTCATATAAAAAATTATATTCAAAAAAATAAATCATAACTAGCAATTAATTTCTATTTTATAATTAAAAACAATTTTTAATTTTTAACAGATGGATAATTTTTCTATGCCAGTCTTTTACAAAATGAAAATAAAAATTTATTTTTTGCACACATGAATTTTCAGTTGAATTTTATAAAATTAAATTTAATAAAAAAAATTTCCTAAAATTTTCCCAAAGGAATAAAATTTAAAATATAAGAAAACCCATGATAAAATAGAGGAAATTTAATAAATTAATCACTAGTTTAAATTAATGAAAAGAGAGACAGTTAAAGTGTTAGTGGAAATAACACAATAGAAGAAAAAAATGTGCATAATAATGATTTTATATGAATGATTGTAAATAAAAGTAAATTACTAAAGTAAGTTACTTTTAAGTACGTAAGTAAGTTTAAAGTAAGTTACTATGGTAAGAAATTAATACTAATGCGTAATAAAGATTCTTTAAAAATATGCATTTATTAAATGATTTTTTAATTGGACGAATTATTTTTTTATTTAAAAATGTGATAATTTAGGAAAAAATTAACTGAATTTATTTAAAAATTCTAAAACGATTTATAAAAACAAATTCATAATTAACTATAGCAGCATAATATTTTAGTTGTAAATTCATAGAAAATACTCAACTGTACTGTTTGTAGATTATTAGATATTATAGTTCCAAAATGGATATTATTACAATCTATAGTATGAAAGGGATTTAGTAAAAGTAAATGTAAATAAATTTTAAAAATAAATATTTTTTTATCCTTTTTTAAAAAGAAAAATCATATGACATTTTAAAACAAACAGGACAAATAAATATCAAAAATTAAATGAGAATAAACACACGTAACATTCAAGCACACAAATATAAAATAATTTTTTTTCAGAAAAATACAATAGCTAAGGTTCCAAACGCTATAAATATAGTAGTAGATCTGGAAATTAAATCTACATTTAAAGATAATTTTTATAATCGAAAAGATTCAATCTTCTATTCAACGGACTTCTGTTATACTAGCTAAAACAATTTTTACTCTTAACCTAACACAGAAAAAATAAATTAAAAAAAAACACACCATATATTTGAGGGAAAATACAATAACAATTTAATTAAATAACGAAACAATGACTACACCCTTTAAAATGACCGAGATTAAATACCATCTCACCTGTACAAACGTATTCTTAGAGTTGCTGCTGAAGACAGTTCACCCAAAATGTCTCCTACGGTGGCATCTGGCGACTCTGTAATTTGATCGAAAGTCAGTGGTTTCCAGTTCTTCAGCTGGATAGCACCTGTTCAGACAAAAAGAAGATTCAATGGGAGTGCTTATGAAAGTATACAAATGGTTAATATTTTGCGTTGACATTATCGTTTAATAATAATGCAAATTGTCAATGTATTGCTTATGAAAGTATACAAATGATTAATTTTTTGCGTTGACACTAGTGTATAATAATACAAATTGTCAAAGTATTGCTTATGAAAATATACAAATGATTAATATTTTGCGTTGACATTATCGTATAATAATAATAATACAAATTGTCACTGTATTGCTTATGAAAGTATACAAATGATTAATTTTTTGCGTTGACAGTATCGTATAATAATACAAATTGTCAATGTATTGCTTATGAAAGTATACAAATGATTAATTTTTGCATTGTCACAGTAATAAAAATTATCAATGTATGTCCTTATTAAATGTTCAAGCAAATGGTAATTAAAACTATCGTACAATAGCTGAAATTCTTCTAGCTACGAATCCGTATTTAATTATTATTTTTTATAACTTGATTTGTTTAATATCAATAATAAAATGGTTACAATAATATGTATTCATTCCTTTTTTATGTATCCTCGTTCATTTATCTCATTTGTTTGAATTCATTTTAAGAAAATATGATAAATATTCATCGTCATATTTGTCATCATCGGCGCAACAGCCTCATGGTGAGCGAAGGCCGTCTGCCATTGGCGACGGGAGATATTTTGTTTTTACGGGGGTAGGGTTGTCAGATCTACATCCAACAGCCATATTAGACCGGGGTCTATGGTTTAAAGTGGATGCTGTACCACTATTAACAATGTGGTGCCGAACCACTACTAACACCCATGGCACCGCCGGGACTGGAACTCGAAACCTGTGGCACTGCGCGCCAGAGCACAAGTTACTCGGCCATCAGGCCCCCATGATAAATGATACTTTTGATAAATAAATAAAAATTACGTCACACAAGAATATATTACAATAGAATTTCAAGATTTAACATAAGAAAACTAAAAAATGTTTATTTGAAAAGCAATAGGAAAAATACGAAATGTAGCCTTGGGGAAAAAAAAAAAAAATAAATAAATAAATAAATAAATAAATAGCTATGTCGTTCTCATGTTTTCAATTAACACTTTAAAGACGGTTAGTTGTGAATTTCAGCCTTTTATTTTTCAAATGTTGGCGACGGCTGCCGGAAATTCATGTTGTACTGTTGTTACTTATGTAGAGATAGCAACTTATCACGGAATACATTAATCACTTTTTTATACGATAATTTTTGTCTTACAATGTAGCAAAATTTCTGAATTTAAAGTGTGGAAGGGAAAAAAATTATTTAAAAATTGAACTATTTTGAAAATTAAAAAAAAAAAAAAATACTGATTACAGAAAGTGGTTAATATATTCAGTAATGGTCGGCATTTCTGCAAATGACGTGAATTTCCATCATCCGTCACCAACAGTTGAAAAAATAAAAGACGTCAATTCTTCAGAGTGTTAAATATTTGCAAAAAATATGCCGGAATTCAGGTTACATACTTTAACATCGCATAGTCTTCAATGTGTTAAAAATAGCTTATGATTTGAACAGGTGAAAAATATTTAAAAAGGAATATGTGCTTCAGAAAGTATGCTAATTTTGAGCCCATACAATTCATTTAGAATTTTGATTTTTCATTGTCTATGAGTGCTTTTGTTTATTAGAATTTGTAAACTGTAGGTAATTTTTAACGTTATTCTACCTTAGAACAATTTTAGCTACCTATTTTAGAATTTTCTCAAGTAATCAAATCTGTATGCGATTTATTACTCTGTACTATGCCAATGAACTTTGGTTTGGTTTATCGCTCTACAGTCATTTTGTGCACAATTTAGGCTAATTAGACCGGGACCTACAATTTAATGTGGATTCCGAACCACTAACAAACATCCTTATCACCACCAGGATATTAATCTGAAGCCTGTGGTACCAAAGACCACAGCACTAACCAATTGCTCGTCAGACTGCTACCAATGAACTTACAAACCCTCTTGTTACACAGTGCATTAAGTAAAAATGTTCTTCAGTGCAACAGTGCAGCCTAATGACGAATTAGTTTGCGCTCTGGCCTTTGGTACCACAGGCTTCAGGTTCGAAGTGTTTAAAAAAATATTATATTTATTATGTAAAAATTATTATGTTTGTTAGTGGTTCGAGAATCATGTTAAACTGTAGACCCCGTTCTTATTAGCCTAAAGTGTGCACAAAATGACAGTGGAGCGACAAACCAAACCAAATCAGTGCAACTAGTTCGAATATGAGAAATTCCTTTCTTTAGGCTAAAGCGAACTTGATGAGTTCCGCTAACACTATTATTACGCAAATACTATACAAAAGCATAATGCAATATGAAATTTAGACACAGAAATTGTCTATATTCATTGAACATGAAACATTTGATCATAATAAATGTTGGCAATGAATTTAACAAATGGATGTTTAAAATGCTTGATTTCACGCTCTCCACGTATTTTGTGAGAAAAAAAATTGCAGGTTTTATTAGGCAGCATGGGGGATAGTGCAGTTCATTTGGCACTTAACTACACCCTCTTATTTCAAAGAAGGGTTTGCCGATCCGATTGATACCAGAGGGGATCGATCAAGCGAAATTATTTAATGAGACGTGGCGTGTTTCGATTGTTAGCGAGGTCAAGACGGAAGGCCCGTGTTAGTTCATTATAGGCCCTGGCCTGAATAGGCCGCTATTTAGAGGAGCATTAGAGGCGCGAATAAGTCGCACCGCGCCATACAGAGAGACCAAAGCGAGCCAATTACCATAACAATGTCAGACCCGGAGAATAGCTAATGAGCTGGAGGTAGAGAAAAAGAGTAGGGGACCTCTAATCTGGCGCCCCACACAATAAAAAGGCAACACAGTCACTAGCAGAATAAGAGAAATGAGGAACCGGGCTTTTCTTTTTCATCCACCAACACTCTAATAGAAAGGGGGCACATAAGAAAAAAGAAACGAAACATTTTAATCAGCTCCCCCCTGCCCGAGAAACATACCGAGTCGGGAATAAAACGACAAGAATTTTGCTTTAAACCTCAGATAATGCAAAAGGATTAAGGAATCTGTGGCTTCTTCTTCCCTCAACGTTCCACCCCGGAAAAAAAAAAAAAAGACGAAGGCAGGGTGGCAGGTTGTTCATTATGAAGCCTCCTAATAAAAAGCCGCAGCAGTTATTAGAGTCAAATGAAAAGAAAAAGGGCTGCTGCCGACCCAACCTCCATGCCCACACTCGGAAATCTGCATGAGGAGCAGCATCTTGCGAGGGAGCGAAGATCCCGGCGCTGTCAGTCGGCCTAATCCTCTTACACCTTGACGTGCGTCAGCCTGCGAGCCCGGATTCCGAAAAGACCTTCCGTTCGCTGCTTTGCCTAAGCTAGCAAGCAAGGGCGCTGGCGAAGTTGGCGAGAAATGCACGAGGTCCTAATCCAACCTTAAATAAAACATGGACCTCGCGGTAAAGCTGCTTTGGGCAGACTCTCGCTAGCCCGAAAGCGCCTCCCATTCCATAAGCACATCAACCTTCCATCTCCGACTCTAATGCAGTCGAGAGATTAGATTTCGGTAGCTCTCTCTCACTGGCGCACTCTTTTCCAGTGCGCCATTCCTAATCCGCTCAACCACCTGTGCTGGAGAACGACAATACCTTTAGTCAAATGGGGCGCACTCCTACATCTTGTTTTCGCGGGCCGCTTTAAAACTGAGCACCCCCTGACATTCAGCGGCTCAAGTGTCGCCACTTAGGACTCTCTCTGGCGGAGATTTCGCTGCCGCCTACGGCATTACCTCCACTTTTATCCTCTTCCAGAATAAACGCCCTATTCCTAATACCGTCCGGAAGACCTTAATTACATGCTCGCAACGCTACTTTTTAAGCGCACGGTATGCCGATTGGAGAATCAGCATGCCGCAGCCATTACTCAAGATCTTCTTCGAAAGGGGTGAGGTGGTCTTTCGCAAAAATAATGCACCAAGGAAAAATTCACTCACCCCACTCACTCTAATGGATCTATAATCTTATTAAATTTTAATTATTAAATTGATACTCACATCAAAAGAGGTAAATGAATTCCACGAATTACTTTACCTCTGGCCGTTTGAAGTATATTCAAACGGTTATATTGTCAAAGTGATCTACCATTGTACTTTTTCACGTGAAGTCGTAGGAAAGGATCCTTGCATTTCCAGAAATTATTTTAATTTCAATACTTTTAAAGTTTCCGTATTGAAACTTTTATGAATTTTACGAATTACTTTACCTTTGGCCAAGTATACTTTAAGTATTTCCAAGTAAGTAGTACCAAGTAAATACCAAGTACTTTTGAAATATACTCAAATGCTCATATTGTCAAAGTCGTACTTTTTCCCGTGAAGCAGTAGAAAAGGATCCTTGAATTTTCAGAAATCAATTTTAACTTCCCAGATTAAAACGATAACGAGAAATGTTGAACAAGGCTATTTAAATAACTTTAAAATTTCTTTATTGAAACTTTTTATGAATTATTCATGAACTTATAATGCTAAAATTAAAGGGACTTAGATGACTAAACATTTCAAAAAACACCCACTCAATGTCTTTTTCACAGAAAGATTCTAGATTTATCTTTTTAAAAAATTCTTTTAAGTCTCTACAAAATTTCTAGTTAATTTACATTCTTCATCATCATATTCTTATATATTCCTTTAACGATATTTTTCCTTTTGAAAATAATTTACATACATATTTCATACCAGATATTTATTCGTTTTTTATATTTGTGCTTAATCAGTTTTATAAAGTACAACCAAAATTTATAAGTTTTCTGTGCTACGACATTTGATAATATAAACGTGTAATTTGTATTTTTATAATGTATTTTTAGATTACATAATGGAAAAAAAAAATTAAAAATATAAATTGCATATTACTTGGATATAACTATATTTGCTTTAAGGATGTTTCATTTTTGAGTGTATGTGTAAGCTTAAATATCACCGAAACAAGTAATATAAAAAAAAAAAAAAAAAAAAAAAAAAAAATTTAAAGTCAATTCCTACTTTTTTTTTCACTCCTACTTTTCTTTACTTTTTTTATTGGTTTTGAATGAGCAGACAGCCTGCCATTAACAGTCATGGGCGAAAAATAAGCTTTAAACAAGTAATATAAAAAAAAAAAAATTAAGCCGATACTTAAGTCAACAAAGAAAATTTTTATTTTATTTACTTTTCATTAAAAAATTACAATTAATATAAAAATGTATATACATATGACAGAATCACAATAGAAATTGAACTGGCATTCTTCATCTTCACGTGAAAAATACTGAAATCCTTGCATTTTACCGATTGAGCTACTGCCTGTTGATTTCAATTTTTATTACAAACTGCTAAAACTCAACTTAAAGTATTAAAAATTATTAATTAAATTTAATTAATGAATTAATATTTGAAAAAAAAATGTATTAACATCAAGTGTCATCCACTACAAATTTAAAAAAATGTATTTAAACTTGAGTGAATAAATAAAAAGTATTTAATTAACGATTGAAAATTTGAACAAGATATATATAGGAAGAGTGTGAACTAATAGTAGGAATTGAATAACGTCAATCATTTTAATTTCACATTCCTAAAATTATACATTTAAATATATTTTACAAAAGAAATTAAATCTAGTCCAAGAAATATCTATTGTTACTTATTGGTTTTGAATGGGTATAGAGCCTGCCATTAATAGTCGTGGGCGAAAAAGAAACTTTAAATAAAAATATCGTTATCGACAAATTAAAATATCGTTTACATAAATTTTACAAAAGAGAAAACAAATATAATAATTTTTTTAACTAAATTCTCTACATCTGACAATAAACACGCGAAGCTACAAAAATCTAGTCCAAGAAATATCTATTGTTACTTATTGGTTTTGAATGGGTACAGAGCCTGCCATTAATAGTCGTGGGCGAAAAATAAACTTTAAATAAAAATATCGTTATCGACAAATTAAAATATCGTTTAAATAAATTTTACAAAAGAGAAAAAAAATATATAATCATTTTTAAACTAAATTCTCTACTTCTCACAAAAAACATACGAAGCTTCAAAAATCTAACCCAAGAAATATTTATTGTTACTTATTGGTTTTGAATGGGTAGAGTCTGCCATTAATAGTCCTGGGCGAAAAATCCACTTATTAACGTCAATCGTCGTCGTCATTTAACGTCAATCCTTTTATTAGACAAATTAAAATACATTCCCGAAGTCATACGAATGCATACATTTAAATATATTTTACAAAAGAAATAAAAAATCTATAATTATTTTTGAACTAAATTCTCTGCATCTCACAATAAACACGCGAAGCTACAAAAATTTAGTCCAAGAAATATTTATTGTTACTTATTGGTTTTGAATTGGTACAGAGCCTGCCATTAATAATCGTGGGCGAAAAATAAGCTTTAAATAACGTCAATCATTTTATTAGACAAATTAAAATATCGTTTAAATATATTTTACAAAAGAGAAAAAAAAAATATAATAATTTTTTAACTAAATTCTCTACATCTGACAATACACACGCGAAGCTACAAAAATCTAACCCAAGAAATATTTATTGTTACTTAGTGGTTTTGAATGGGTACAGAGCCTGCCATTAATAGTCGTGGGCGAAAAATAAACTTTAAATAAAAATATCGTTAACGACATATTAAAATATCGTTCAAATAAATTTTACAAAAGAGAAAAAAAATATATAATCATTTTTAAACTAAATTCTCTACATCTCACAAAAAACACGCGAAGCTACAAAAGTCTAGTCCAAGAAATATCTATTGTTACTTATTGGTTTTGAATGGGTACAGAGCCTGCCATTAATAGTAGAGGGCGAAAAATAAACTTTAAATAAAAATATCGTTATCGACAAATTAAAATATCGTTTAAATAAATTTTACAAAAGAGAAAAAAAAATAATCATTTTTAAACTAAATTCTCTACATCTCACAAAAAACATGCGAAGCTTCAAAAATCTAACCCAAGAAATATTTATTGTTACTTAGTGATTTTGAATGGGAACAGAGCCTGCCATTAATAGTAGTGGGCGAAAAAATAAACTTTAAATAAAAATATCGTTATCGACAAATTAAAATATCGTTTAAATAAATTTTACAAAAGAGAAAAAAAATATATAATCATTTTTAAACTAAATTCTCTACTTCTCACAAAAAAAATGCGAAGCTTCAAAAATCTAACCCAAGAAATATTTATTGTTACTTAGTGGTTTTGAATGGGAAAAGAGCCTGCCATTAATAGTCGTGGTCGAAAAATAAACTTTAAATAAAAATATCGTTACCGACAAATTAAAATATCGTTTAAATAAATTTTACAAAAGAGAAAAAAAAATATAATAATTTTTTAACTAAATTCTCTACATCTGACAATACACACGCGAAGCTACAAAAATCTAACCCAAGAAATATTTATTGTTACTTAGTGGTTTTGAATGGGTACAGAGCCTGCCATTAATAGTCGTGGGCGAAAAATAAACTTTAAATAAAAATATCGTTACCGACAAATTAAAATATCGTTTAAATAAATTTTACAAAAGAGAAAAAAAAAATATATAATCATTTTAAAACTAAATTCTCTACTTCTCACAAAAAATACGCGAAGCTACAAAAATCTAGTCCAAGAAATATCTATTGTTACTTATTGGTTTTGAATGGGTACAGAGCCTGCCATTAATAGTCGTGGGCGAAAAATAAACTTTAAATAAAAATATCGTTTAAATAAATTTTACAAAAGAGAAAAAAAAATATAATCATTTTTAAACTAAATTCTCTACATCTCACAAAAAACACGCGAAGCTTCAAAAATATAACCCAAGAAATATTTATTGTTACTTAGTGGTTTTGAATGGGAACAGAGCCTGCCATTAATAGTCGTGGGCGAAAAATGTACCCACCTTTCTTCACCAAGCATTTTTTTCCGAACCACCAGAAAGCCGCTCTATCGTGAATATTTTGCGATCTCCTCTCGCTTTCAATCCGATTAGTGACGTAGCGCGATTTTCCCCTTTTATCCCCTCATATCTTGTGTAGGGCACTAAGTGCCGGGGGGTTGGTTGCCATTCGGTTTATTTGAATGGCGCAAACTCACTCTCAAGAGCTCAAGGTGATATAAAAATCTGAACAGGCTAACTTGTTTGCATGATATAGCGGTTTCCCTGCTAGAAATTGTCGACTCAATCCGGGGAAAGTTTGGTGGAATCCTCCATTTGGCATATGCAGCACAAATCTCCACTTTTTTCTCCTTTTTGTTTCTTTTTTTTTTTTTTTTTTTTTTTCTCCTTTCTCTCTTTTTTAGTTATGAAGAAGGATGAAGACAAAGTTTTTAGAGGATTTTTTATTTTTTTACCTTCTTTTTATTTTTCATATTTTTTTTACGGATGTCATCCCACGCAGGTTTTACTTGGACAATTTTTGTTTTTCTTTTTGGAATCTTCTGTGATTATTGCATAGCTTAAAAAATATGTACTTGTTTCTTTAAATAAATTAATTCTATAATTTTAAGCTTTTGCAATAAAATCATATAAAAGGGAAATATAATAATAAGGTAAAAATAATATAAAACAAGTGATTCGGCTGCTTGTTAATGAACTTGGTCACATATTACTGTTAATCAAGTGCGCTAGCTATCGCATACAAACAAACGAGGCATATCTTTTGAAAGTTAACTTCACTTTCCGCTTTAATTAGCATTTATTATTAATGATAAATCTATGCCAATTTTGAATTTTTTTTTTTAACCTCTTCAGGGGCAATTTTTTATAAGAAAAAAAAATGACTTTATTATTTATTTTATTACTATTTATTAATTTTATATTGATAGGAATTCAAAACCCCCTCCAAAAAAGGGGAGGAAACAATAAAAATACACAACTATAACGTCCACGTGGCCACTCATCAATTTATAAATGAAATGATTTCATACATTCCGGACACAAATTATTCATTATAATTCCGGGTATTAATCATTAAAACTAAATATATTTAATTGATCTGGTATCGTTATCAAATATTAACGATTTGTCCAAATAATCTAACAGTACCGACAATCGTAATACTACTTTACGCTATTTTCATATTCCTAACTGTACATCGTAAATAACGTTATCAATGCAGCCAAATCATAAGATTTGTATTTTTCTTGTCGAGAGATTATGTAGTGAATAATTTATTATCAAATTTTTATTCTTTTTATTAATGGTAATAACTATAGTTACAAAAAAATTAAATGTCCACTTATGTGACTAAGGGTATCAAGATTTTAAAGGCAATAAAATTTTATATCGTTGAAGTGCTACTTAAAAAGATAATGTAGTCTAGAAATAATTAGCTACAAACTAAAGTATTGTTATTTTAAAAAGTATGATAGGTCACTATATAATGATAGAGATAAATAAAAAAAAAAAAGAGATAAATATTTTTTTTTATTTACATCATATTAAAATTACAACGAATGAGATAAAAAAAACAAAAATATAACCAACTGGAAAATTATGAAAACTATTTGCAGAGCAGATAATTGAAGACAGAAATATAGATTGAAGACCAATTATCTGTCATATTTTAAGATAGAATATGACAGATAATTGAAGACAGATGTTTTTTTAGTTCTATAAATTGAACTAGGTAAATAAAACGCACTTTACTTCGATTTCGATTTATATTGTATCAATAAAATAATTATGTAAGCAAAGTTAAAAAAGGCATTACTAAAAAATCTATAAATATAAATATCACAATTTCGAAAAAGCATATGTTCCACAAATAATTTTATATTACTTTAAATTATTTTGTTAATTATTATATTCGAATGTAGAATAAAAATATATAATTTTATATCTGTATAAATTCTATTCGGTTAACGAAATAATTCCTTTTCCCCAGAATGAAACATTTCCGACTACATTTACTATTAATCATTATTTATTGCTCTGATTGAAATGGCAACGGTGTTAACTAGATATTTAGAATATTTAATCTGATAAAATTTGTAACAGAGTTACATTAAGGCTCATGGAAAATTTTCAATATGTCTGATTAGCAGAATCATGCTAAAGAATTCTAAGACGGTTTGAAACAAACTAACATCAGTTTTTACATGACGGGTTTCTGATAATACAGCATATATTTTATGATGTACTGCTAATATAGATCGCAAATAAATAGGATTTTAAACATACAGAAAATAACTAAAAGTTCTTTTTATATACTTCTGATTCTGAGAATAATTTGAATTATTAATATTTTCCATTTCACTTTGAAAAAAAAAAAAAAAAAAAAAAAAAAAACTAGTAATACACGTGAAGCGAAAACGAAAATATCTCTAATTCATTTCCTTCCTTCCCTCCCTCATATGGATATGCAAGAAACATTCAAAAAGCTTTTTAAAAATTCCAATCAGATTTTATGTTTTATGCTTTAATAAACACTCAAAAACTTAAATATTTATTTTTGAAGATGGTTTCCATTCATTTCAATGATCTATTGTGCAGCTTCAGTCAAGTCGTGGAGGAGAAAAAAAATAAATAATAATAATAACTTTTTATATCTCGATATAAAATTGAAATTATTTTTTATTTCTCAAAAAATAAATATGTGAAATTCAATCGAAATCTATTTATATCTACTTTTTTGTCAAAAAATCAAGTTTATCAAAGCGTGTGAAGGTACCAGACTATAACAAATTCGACGAAAAAAAATTATTAGATGAATAGAAATGAACATTTGTTGTTTGAGAAATATTTTCCATTAATTTTGTTTTGAGAAATATATTTTTGGAACGTGCATCAGAATACCTAATTTCAAATTACAAAGAATTTGGAGATTTAAATGAGTTCCTGCTATAAGCAGATATCTTCTTAATAATTTTTCATCATAAAATCGGAATAGAATTGGAAAAGATTTTAATATAAATGTTACAGAAAAAATGTACAAAAAGAATTTGTTAAATTCATTTCACTAAATAAATAAATAATATAAATAAGCTTTGGGAATGAGTGGGTTTCTCAATTTGATATCACCTTAGATCAATTTAAAAGTAAGGGTGAAAAATGTCCTGATGTCTCTAAATTTAAGAAGAACATGTAGTTTATTGCAGATAAATGTCTAATTAACACTTTAAAATTTGGAATATTATTTTTAAAGCATGACTGAAATAAAACTACAAGACTTTGTATTTTAAATCTTATTTTTTTAAACATTTATTTTTATTGAATAAAATTGATACAGGAGTTTTAAGCTTTATAGTTGCTTCTCATCAGACTATATGGAAAAGAAATGTCATTTAAGAGCAACATCATGTCTTCTAAGAACATTCTAAACATATATTTTTTTTAAATTAAAATTTAGATGTGAATTTAGAAGTGGTAATATATAAGCGTTTGCTGTGTGTAATGTTGGTAAAATTTTAAAATTGAATAAAGTAGATATTGAAGTTTTAGCTTTATAGTTGCTTTTCATCAGAGATTACATGAAAAAAAAAAAAATTTAATTTAAGAACAACATCATGTCTTATAAAGCATTCTAAACATGTTTTTTTAATTTTTTTTAATTACGATTTAGATGTGAATTTAGAAGTCGTAATATATCAGCGTTTGCTATGTATAAGTTGGTAGAATTTTAAAATTGAACAAAATAAATATTAAAGTTTTAGCTTTATAGTTGCTTTTCATCAGAGACTATGGGGAAAAAAATGTCATTTAAGAGCAACATCATGTCTTCTAAGAGCATTCTAAACATTTTTTTTTTAATTACAATTTAGATGTGGGTTTAGAAGTCATTATATATAAGCATTTGCTATGTGTAAATCCCATCTAAATCGTAATTAAAAAAAAACGTTAAATTAAATTTATTAAATAATAAAAAACGATAACACAAATATCTAGATTTAGTTATTGGGAGTCATAAGTTTTTGAAGTAGGAAAAGTTAACATTAATCACTACTATTTAAATAAAAGAATCAGACCATGGAAAAGCGGGAATTAACTGATCAAGACATAATTTTCTAAACGAAAGTACTGTAGAAAAAAAAGAAGAAAAAAAAGGAATTAAGTGGAAGATGAAGGAGAAAAATGTTCATCGTATAAAGATATGCTAATATTTTTAAAACTAAATCAAGGACTTTGGTTGCTTATAAACACGAATCAAAACATTTATCGCTTTACCTAAATCGAGAAACATGCAAATGAGTAACACAAGAGGAAAAACCCAGCAAGGAAAAATAAGTTATTTTCTGATCAACAAATTTCTTACTATCGTGAGAAATCATATTGTTAAAATCTCATAGATTTTATGAGATTTTAACAATATATACTTGTATATAGATATATGTACCTGCATATATTGTACAACAATGTACTTGTTTAATAAAAGACATTGTTATTTTTACTCTTTATGTTAATTAATACGTCAAGGAATGAAAGACTGAAGGGAATGCAATTTTTTTCATATGCTTTCATATATTTTTGTTAACCAATTCAAGGACAAATTTTTTCATATGCTTTCATGTATTTTTATTAACCGATTTAAGGAAATTTTTTTTCATATGCTTTCATATATTTTTGTTAACCAATTCAAGGACAATTTTTTAATATGCTTTCATATATTTTTGTTAACCAATTCAAGGACAATTTTTTAAAAAATGAAATCATTTAAAGCTTCTTTCCCATGATATTAGCCGCCTCGTAATTATAACCTCAAGATTACAATTGTTGAACATTTACATGTCCAAAATGATAGAAACGAATTTGCTCGAAAAAGAATCTTTTTTTCACTTGGAATAATTTTAATTAAAAAAAAAAAAAAAAAAAAAAAAAACCTTACAGACTTGAGCAAATGCCCCATTAGCGGTTAGTTTTTTTTCTTTATTATTCTAATATACTTTAAATGTATGCATTTTTATTATTTTCCTTATGTCAAGCTTCCTAATCATGGTCATGTTATTTTAGGGTCAGCCAACATAAAAGCTCGAAAAAGAAACAAGTTTTAACAACTGTAATTGTTTGAATAATAATTCATAAAAGTTAGAGTCAATTTACAAATTTTTAACTGCTTTAAATCAAATAGAAATCTAATTAAGGTAATAAATCAAAAACATAATTTATATTACTTTGAATCAGCTGATTTACGACGGAGACGTTGGGACGGAACCTTGTTATGTCTCGAGGACTACAGTATTCAATTACATATGTTAATGCAACGCTGAACATTCCATTAACATATTGAGAATTTTACCCTTTGAACACAAGGCAAAATATAAGCACAAAGCAAAAGTATAAAGTTGAGATTATCATTGATGCTAATAATTTTGAATATTAAAATGAACAAGAAAGACCTATATTTTTAAATTGCATACTATAGTAATTTTAATAAGTAACAATTTAAGTAATTACAGTTCAATTTTAAATGACTATAAAATACAAAAGGGTTTTTTTTAAGAAAAGTGTAGTTTTACTTTATGTCACTTATTAATTTTACTTTTTAAATTTTATTCACTATTTTTTTTTCAAAGATTTTTTTTTTGCAAAATTATAAATAAATAAATTCCCTGAAAATCGGTGAAAACGTAAGATCTTCACATATAAGGATGTGTTCTTTTCTATTTTATCATTTGTAAATACATAATATTATTGATGTATTTTCTCTACAAAAATTAAATGACCAGAAACCAAAAAATACGTAGAACTGTGAATACATGTATTTAAAATTTTATAATTCAAATTCTAAAAAGATATCATTTCCCTCTATGATTATAACTTCTGTCTTTTGGTATATTTTTAAAAGTTAAGCTGTTTAGAGTTAGCAAAATAATAAAAAGTTATTTTAAAAGATATTTTTAAAAAGAAATATAGATAAATAACGGTTAAATGTAGTGAAAACAAATAATCCGAGGGATAAGCAGTGTCCTATTACTAAATAAAACGAAAGTAGCCCCATCTAGTGGTGAGGAATCAACTGAATTTGCAATCATGCGAGAGAAGTCAAAGAGTAACATTGATAGTGTTTATAAAATTAAAAGAAATAATTTAAACAACTTATAATTAAATAAGCAAATATAATTCTTGAAGGTAATCTCAAAATTTTAAATATATAATTACAAACTGCATAGGTTATTTTTTTCATAAATAGAAAGTTTTTTTTTTTTTTTTTTGAACTAAAAGAATTAATTAACTTTTTTTGATGATAAACTATCGTAAAAATAACATTTAACTTTTATAGTAAAATAAAGATATAAATTTTAAATAAATTCTTAAAGTTTAACTCAATGCTTATCGTAAATTCGTATTTTTAAAGAAATATTCTTTCAATAAATAATTTACACGACGATATAAAAATAATACAACGCAATTCCAATAATCAGACAAATTTGAAAATACTATCTATTAAAAAATATTGCTATTTCCATAATACTTCCATTGTTTCAAAAAAATATAAATTTAGGAATCTAGTATAAAATAATAAAATTATACATTAATTTAACTCTTAATATTTTTGCTATTAGAACCGTGAACTCTTTTTACAATTACAACACAATTTTTTGGCGTCAAAGAATGGATAGCACAGTTTTTATGATAACAATCAGTAAACATCCGAAAAAAAAATGTACTATAATATTGAATAATTAGTACTTCTTATCTTAAATTCAAAAAAGCCATAATAGCTTATGGAAATAGCATTGAAAAATTTGCCCTGGCCCTTTTTTGCCTCATTTTGAATGACGCTGAAATGCATATTGAATGTCCATTGAAATTTGTCATACAGTCTTCCACATCTTTCATTTAAGTTTAGCAATAAACAATATTTAGTTCTACTATAATATTGGATACCTGACACTTCTTATGTTAAATTCAAATAAGCTATAGAAGCTAATAGAAATAGCGCTGAAAAACTTGCCCTGAAATATTTTTGATGCTGAAACGTATATTGAAATTTGCCATACAGTCTTCCAGAGCTTTCATTTAAGTTATGAGTTTTATTTAGTTTTAAACATATAAATTTATTACAGCTTCTTCTGTAATTTTCTTTCTGGTGTAATAAAAAGTTGGTCCAAATTCGCTACTTCAAATTTTTTTTTTTTTTTTTAAATTTTTTTTTCAAATTTCACTTACAGGTGATCGAAATGTGCTCTTATGTCTAATAAAAAAATTGGCAGACTATTTCCGGGCATATTTTTTAAATTTTTTTCTCGAAGTATTTTTTCAATAATATCTTATGTATGTAGCATGTAAGTAAAGTTTGCAATATAATATCTTGCTTAAACAGAACTTCGAAAATATTTTAAAATCCTCCAAAGAATTGCTTAAAAAGCAGATTTTTAACTAATCAAAATAATCACGGGGAAAAACTTTTATATGGTTGATTTTTAATCAACCAAAAGAAGGATTTTTAAGAATTATGATAATTCTCAAGAAGATTGAATTTTAGATAAGTAAAACAAGATACTATGTACAAGTGTCGTTTTAACATATGAGATTGGTAATTATAGAAAATTCAGTCAAGCAAAGCTGCTAAGTTAAAAAAGTCAATGTTTTAGTAAGAATTTATTACGAAAAAAAATTAGTATTTTTGAGTTAATTCTCAAACATCTTAATTATGATTAAGAATATTTAGAATATTTCCTTTAAAACCGAAGTTTTTTTTTATATTAAATGTGAAAATTTAAAATAAAATTCCGTTTTCAATATAAAATTCATTAAAAAAATGTTACAATCTATTTAACCTTAAACATAGTAAAACCAGAAAATCATTAATTAAACATTGTGAATATTTATCAATTTTGTAATATATGAATAATTCTACAGGGATACTATTCCTGTAAAGAAACAGTTCCGCAAGAAACTATAGAATTGCCGCTGTTTCAGTGATTAATCACGTGATCTGAAGGATATTTCAGAAGAAATTATATCAGATAGAGCTCATGAAAAACAGACTGCTAAAATAAAAATAAGTTTTTTTTTCTTGTTAAAGTTATATGTAATTTCTACAAACCGAAAGTCACCTGTCTGCAAATGAAATTGCATAGCCCACGAATGGAGGCCTTGCACACTGCATAAGAAAAATTTGTTATAAATAAATGAAACTAATAATTTTAATAAAAACAATTAAAATTAGAAGCCAATATGCGGATTTTGATAAATTGTAAAACAGAAACTTTCTCTAGAAAAGAAAATTGATTTAAAATTTCTTTGACTTAATTAATTTAAATTTAAAAATAAGTTTGAATCCAGATGCATCAATGATTTATTAGAATCAAAAATAAATAATGAAGCATTTGAAATAATTTTCTCAAATGAAAAATTAAGTATATTTTTTGATAACTGTGCTGTACAGTGTAAAAATTAGAAACATTTTTGAAATTTCATCATCAGAAAGATGATTTTGAAGGGAACTTTGAATGGGTGGTTTCTTTGCTATATCTCAATAAATATGTTTGTGACGAGTAAGTAAAACAGCAAAAGCTTTATATTAAATTCAAGGTTAGAAAGTTATATCTGCAGTAAAATAAGTGTATTTTTGAAGACTGTCCGATAAATATTATAAACTTTTTTTTTTATTCCAATAAGGGAAATGACAAGCATTTTTTCAGCGGTTACAATAATGAAAGGAAAATAATGTAGAATTTCTCAATCAGTTGGGGGAAAAATGTTGAAAAAATTAATTACAATATATTTTTTATAACAATAATAATATGTAGCATGTATGTGCGTTTGTGGTTTACTCAACTTGGCAACCATGAGTTTCAGATATTAACAGCTAAATTCATGCATTCAATAATTCACTCCCTTTCTACCATTGGCCAAAAAGTGAAAACTTTATTCCGTCTTTTATTAAATCATTTATGTCATTGAAATTAACATCGCAACATAATAACTTATATACGAATGGAATATTTAAAAAGTGTAGTAAATGGACAAATCATTTTTTAAAAAAAATAGAATGCACGTAATTTATAAAATAAGTAATTTAATTTAGAATTTCATATCCTCGTGTAAAGTAAAAAAAAAAAAATAAATAAATAAATAAAAATAAAAAAAATAAAAATAAATAAAAAAAATGTCCCAGAGAACATTTTACTGAATGTTTGGGAAGAATGTCTTTCATCAAATATTAAAGCTACCAAAAGCTACCAAGCTGCTATTAAAGCTTTCAGCTACCTATATGTGAAATTCAACAGAGATAGAATCTGGAGAAAATAACCCCCTTCCCCCCAAAAAAGTAAAATTATCAGAAAAAAAAGTTGTGATAAAAATATTTAGAATTAGGTTTAAAAAAGAGTTCATTTTGTTTTAAATAAATAAAAAAATTGACGGCTCTAGGACAAACTTGAAAGGAATTTTAAACATTTATATCCTTAAGCAAGTCATTTAAAATGAAAGGGGAAAAAATATCTACGCAAATTTTTAAAGTTCCATAATTTTTGAATCCCAAAACCAATCTAAAAAAACTCCTTATTTGAAATGAACTTCAAAAGTTAAACAAACACTGAGTTTTATTAAAATCAACGATGGTTGGCGTCAGTCTGACTGTTTTGATGTAGAACGACTCTAAACGATTTTATTTATATAAATTATCTTCCAATTGCGTCAATGAAATTGCACTGGTGTTCACTTTTTGATTATATTATATAAAATATTATTTTATTATATTGTCTTTAATTTTTCAATAAAGAATGTGCGAATTCTCTTCTTCTTGTATTTGTCACAATGGTAGTAGAAAACCTTTGAGCAGCGAAATTTTACATGTTTGGATGTCAGAACATTTCTGTAGAGAAGAAATATAGTCCAATAATCAACAATATCGTATATAATTAATCATAGCCTTACTAGAAAACATTACAGTATTTCTGCGACTGAGTCGGAGTTGGTGAGTGCCATTGGCAATCAGGTTGACCCTGCAGTAACGCAATCTACTCACTTACTATTACGTTGAGGAAACGAGTTATGCGCAAATAACAAGTTTATGTTATTGCGTGTACACAATTTTTAGTTTTCATTCATGAAATGTGACGCACGTTCTAGTGTTGAAAACAAGAAATGTAAAGAAATACACAGGGTTCTCGTGTTTTAAAATAATGATTATATATATTACTGGCAATGCTTGTTTGCTGAACAAAATGAGCGATAGACATTATCTATATGAAAGGCTCTTTAAAAAGCTTTCAGGAAAAACAATCCAAGAGTAAGATTTAAAATCTTAAACAATTCCACTTTTAAGTTTCAATAATGCACTACTTAATTATTCTTCAAGCTCATCCATTTAAATTTTGACCTATTTCAATTGTATAAAACCGTATTTTTAGAATTCACAGACACGATGCAAATAATCTCTGAAGGTCAACTTTGAAATTCAGATTATCCTGTATTAATTATATCTAATATTTGAATTTTAAAGCCAGTTATTGCTATTTGTACTAATATGAGGACAAAATTTAATTTTTTTTAACAACATTTATTATTTTGTTTTAAAAAGACTTCTTCTGTTTCTTTGATTTAAAAATTTTTTACTAATAAATGACGCTTTCTAAAACTAAATCCATGCATTAAGATCATCATTAAATTTTACAACTTGAATTGTAAGTATCACAGGAAAGATATTATACCAAGTTGTAAATGGTAACTTGCAACTGCCACGTTAGTATAACACCAAAAGTGATATCTTAAAAAAAAAAAAAAAAAAAATCAAAGGCTAGCATGAAATAAGATAGTAAATCAAACTTTCCGAAAAGTAAGCATGGCATACAGCCTACCTTTTGCGATGAGGGCTGCGGACGAGAAATAGCGGAGTTAGCGTGGACAATCTCTGAAAACAGTAGTGCTGGGGATGATAGCAAAGCTGTCCAAATCTACCGCGGCTTGCGAGATGTAAGCGGAATATTTTTTAAAGACATTCCTTTTGTTTCTTTAGTTTAAAAATTTTTTTTACCAATAAATGCCGTTTTTTACACTAAATCCGTGCATTAAGATCATCTTTAAATTTTACAATTTGTGTTGTAAGCATCACAGATAAGATATTATACCAAGTTGTAAATGGTAACTTGCAACTGTCAATATTATATCACCAAAAGTGGTACCATCTTTAATTTAAAATTAAAAGCTAGCATAGAAAATCAAGCTTTCTTAAAAGTAAATATGGCATAAAGCCTACCTTTGGCGGTGAGGGCTGCGGACGAGGAATAGCCGAGCTTATTGAGGGCTGTGTGGACGATCTCTGAAAACAGAGTAGTGCTGGGGATGATGGCAAAGCTGTCCAAATCCACCGCCGCTTGCGAGATGTTCACGGATTGTCCTTGAGGCGTCACTTGCTCCACTATGCAGTGCACAGGAATGGATCGACCTAAATAAAGAAACAGACATTTTATTTTAAGTTACAGTATAACAGCAGTTATTTTACATACCACAATAACATCAAATTAGATGAAATATTTAACTTAACTAAGGAGAACAATTACACAATTTCAATGCCCCAAGAAACATATAAATACATTTTTTACTGATAATCTTTACGAATTTTTTAATTTCTTAATCGACATTAAGGAATTTGAATTTTTTAAAACTTTCATTCAAAGACAAATGAAAACGATAAAATTATTTTAAAATTTAAATTTAAAAAAAACAACATTCACACAAATGCTAACTCATATTCATTTAAAAACTGGTATTTTGCACGGGTGTTTACAAAAAACCTTTGGATCAAAGTCGATTTCCACTGGCAGATCTTACTTATCCCATGAATAATGTTATCACATTTCTGTCATGATTAAGCTTGCGTGAGTCAATAATCCGGTGGATCAAATAAGCGGTAACTTAGCTACTACCAAGATCATTTAATCCTATCAGACACCAGATCTTTTAAGCTAGACCAAGTTCTTTTATCCTAAACTAACACCCTAAAAATCTAGGTTGGAGGCTTGAGACAGTCGGGTAGACAGAGCAATTTTAAAAAGAAATAGTTCAAAAATTTAAGCGGAATAGATTTTCCAGAGTATTATACAGGCACAGCACACATACACAAGGACATGGTGAAAGAAAGGAAAGCTTTAGAGAATTTTAATATTAAGGTCATATGGTATAATAAGTGATAATTAAATGGACATGTTGTGCTATTTCGGTTTTGTTCACATGTTTTGAGCAAGGGGGAAAAAAAAGGTACATTCTTAAATATATATATATAGTTAAATTTTATAAATCAATTTTTAGCTAATGAGTTGCTGTACTTTAAAACTGGCATATTAAAAAACGAAACACCAGGGGAAAAAAATAGAAAATTAATGTTTTAGGAAAACAATATACAGCATAACTTGTATGTACTAGTTGTTGCACTAAAACAAAGCACATGAAGTTAAATCTTCAATTACAATGTTTTTCAAATGTATTAATTTTTTGGTGTGCTTATACTCATGGCAAAGTTTTAGTACGCCATGTATAAAAGTCGCTGCTATTAATCGAAGCTGCAGTTAGTCATATTAGTCGTCGCTATTATCGCTGTTTATTTTAGTATTCAAGTCAACTGCTATTTGGATTTTTAAGCTGTTTTGGATTTTAAAATTCTGACAAAATTTAAAATGATAAATTCCTTTTCTAATGAAATAATATTATATTAGGCTAAAACAGTTACCCACTCATATACAATGAAAAGCATTATTCAATTCAGAAACTAATAACAAAATTTCAGACGCAAGATTATTAAAGACGATTTAAAAGATGACGTAAATTTGTTTCAAACCACTTGCATGATGGAAAATAAAAAGGTTGTCGGCAGTATTAAGAAATTCAAAGTCTTTAAATATTGCAAGAATATAGATATCTGAAAAGCTTCTTAAACTACGTATTCGTGTTTGAGAACTATTGGAATGGGTTATTTCAGTAAATATCAGGTTTTATTGCTATGGTAACTTCGCATACTTTTTTTAAATTTGCATTCGTCCTCCCTGAAATATCAGCTGTTAAAACATGTGTTCTGGTTTAAGCGATTTACAGACAAAATCCATTACTATATTTTCGTTTTTGTCTAGCAGGTATGCGACTAGGGAAGCTAGCCAGAAAAAAATTTAATAAAAGGTTACGTCATAAAGGTTAAAAAGATAGTTTAGACGAGTAGGAAATAGTAGTTTTAAATTATTTTTCTTTATTCAATAATTTTTGACAATAATATGAAGAGTCTGAATTTAAGAAATAATTAATGATACATTCTCTAAGAATTTATTAGCAATTAAAAATAACTCCATGATATTATAATATAGTTAAAAAATGTTTTTTGTAGCAACTTTGCCTGCTAACATTTAAGGCTTGTTTCACAAATATCAGAGGTTCAATTTTTTATAGGGCAAGTAGTTTTTTTTTTTTTTTTTCCTAGTTGCCTTTTTATATATTTTTTTAATTAATAAAAATTTACACAAATACAAAGATGAAATTATACAATAATGACTGTTTTATTCAAGTTATGAAAATACTTTAATGGAGGTCTGATATAAAAAGAAACTGTTTACGGAAATTCATCAAACGATGAATTGAATCAAATTTATCATCCTTTTTCAAAGAAGTTCATAAACACTACCATATAAGTCGCCAATGGCATAAGTAGTCACGATGTTAACTATTTGTTATAATTAGTTAGTTATCAGTATAATTATAAATAGTTATAACTAGAATAAAGTAAGGATGAAATTGTCTACATGGAAACAGTAAATTTTTAATAATTAAAAAAATATATACAAAGGCAACTAGAAAAAAAACAACCTATTTTACCCAATATAAAAATGCACCACTGATGTTTGTGAAAACAGGCTTTAAAAGTTAGCAGGAAAAATTGCCGCAGAAAAACAACTTTTTATCATTTTATAATAATATCATTGAATTATTTCTAATTGCTAATAAATTCTTAGAGAAAATGGATCATTAATTATTTCTTAAATTCAAATTTTATTCATTAATTTTTTACAGAATTATATTGGACAAATGAAACAGGAAAATGTAATAGATTCTTAATCGGATTTCCCTTTAAAATATCTAATTGATACTGCAAGTAAAAATCCTTCAAAAGTTTTGAAGCAAAAAACGGAGGAAAGTTACATACATATAACATATTAAAAATATGTACTAGTGAGTTATTTTAGTGGCAAAAATAATTCCCAACATATGTTATTTCATTTTAAAACAGCTTTCAGTTTTGGTGTTTTATTTCTTTAATCCCGGCTTATTTATTTCATATGAAATGCCTGATATAAATACTAGAGTTTGTATCTTTCCAGATAAATATAGGATCAACTTAAGATTAGACAGAAAATAAACGACTGCCGTTAAAAGAAATAAATGTTAACTTTTTCATCAGGAAAAATGAAAATATGCTCGTCTTTTTAATCCATCTTAGTCAAATGGTGACGTTTAATAAATTGCTATGTTTCTCTTACGTTTTAACAATCTCTTTCTAATACATTTATATTTTAACGATTTTTATTCAATTTTTCATTATATTGTGATGAATATCAAAGCATCGTAGTTACGCAATTTTTAAGTAATTATGAGGCATAAGTATAGAAAAAAAAATTTAAAAAAATTCAGAGGAATTTAATGTTTTATACAGAAGATACTACATACAGACACCAAATAAATAGGCATTGGCCTACTTCTTGCTACCTATTGTAAGCGGTTATTGGACTTGGCGTTGACATGCAGTTAGCGGATGACCCCAGGCGGGGTATATTGCCAAACTCTCTCCAGTTGTGGAGATATCCGATTTCTCGAAAGCTGTTCTAAAAAAAGAGTCAAGCCATACAGCAATACCGGACCAATTCAACAGAATCAACCGGACCAATTCAACAGAATCAAAATCTCATAAAACATAACGTCTCCTTCGTACAAGTTTTGCTGATAGTTCCTACTCTACATCCTGAAACTCCTTCTACCACCGAAGTACCTCATTTTTCTGACCCCTTCAGTCCATTTCTACTGCTAAAAGAACTACAATGTATCATGGATACGTTTCCCAAATTCCCCGAAGCTGTTAAACAAATGCATCAAGTCCAAATTTCAATTGTTAAATTTGGAATATTGACACTGGCACAAAGGATTCTCCGTTAGTTTTCGTTCTTTTTCGAAATTCTACTATGATCTCCGAATTTCAATGTATTTTCAACTATTTAACAAAACTTTCAAATCTCATAGGATATTGTGGCCTCTGCGAGGCTGGTGTGCTCCAAAAATTAGAAATTCCATCCATTGTCGAGTTAGACAGATGAGATCACAGGAGCAGTAGCAGGCCCTTACTCATCTCAGCAGGCACCCAAAGGTGCTCTATTGGGGAAATTTAGTGATTTAGAAGAAAATCAATAAAAAATTACTTATGTGCTACCAGACATTATCCTCTTGAAATGTAAGCCAGATTGCCCTAAAAAGAAGGACAACATAATATGGCGTAGAATAACATTGATGAACAGCCTTGTTGTAAGGGTGTCACGGATGCAACCAAAGCGGTGCAGATCTCAAACCTCTTTGGTTCTCTAGCTGAGTGGTAGGCAATAGTAGCACCAGGTTAGTATCAGACCGAATACCAAAGAGTATACATAGAAGGATTATATAAATGTGGGTAGTACACCAAATAAAAATAAAAAAATACAGAGGGCAGTAATAATTATTTAATTCAATTTTAATAAATAAATAAATAAATAAATAAATAAAAAAGAATATGAAGACGAAAAAGTCGTTTAAAATCGAATGAAAATTTTATATTTTTTAATTTCTTTCTGTAAACCAGCGGTATTTAAACTCTGTTCTTGAGGTTCCGCACAACTTTTCCAGCGTTGTTTATTTTACTTTTAATATTTAATGCAAGTTTGTTTATGAAGAATCCTTGAATCTGACACATAGAATTAACAGTCAATATATGGCAGTATAACGGTATAATTTATAATTGTTTATATTCGTTTAGTTAATGAATATTCAACGAAAAGTCTTCACATGAACAATAGATTTAGTGTGAATATTTATTTTTTTGATGAGAGTTGATTCGATTAAATAGTTTAACACCCATAAAGATTTCGTGAATTGACAAGGCAGCAGAAAGGATTAAAATTCTCATGAGTTCATGAATTTAGTAAAAAGTTTCCTTACAATCCGATTACAATTTTTTTACCAGAACCTAGTCTTTAAAAGATGAAAATGACACATGATGATTTTATGAGTGACAAAATCTGTTACTCTTTACTTTAGAACACTGACAATAGATGGCGCAGCAAAAGAACAGCAGATTGTGCTTTTCTCTTCTGTAAACAAATCTTGTCCAACTTTTTCGATGCCCTTAGTAACTACAAGTTAGTTCCAATTTATTTGAAAATGGAATGGAGCGACTATATATTTTTAATACTAAATTATTTTATCTTCCAAATTAAATAACTTTTGTCCTTTAATTTCCTATGCTCAATTCAGATTAAAGAAATTAAAAAATAATAAATAAGATCTAATTAATTTAATAAATTTTTTCAGACCTACTTTCATTACAACAGATGAAATTAAAAATTAAATAATCTTTTCAGTTTTTCATTAATTTTAAACCTACCAGTGTTTGTAAATTCCATCTGAATTATTCATTAACGTAAAAATAAAATAAATAAAAGTTCACTTTTCTTTCTATCAATGTTTCAATTTAGTTTGTTTTTCGGGAATTTTACGACTTAAAAGTTTGTTAAAATGCTTAACTAATATTATAATAACTTATAAACTCCAAAACAATTTCAAAACATTTGCCCATTTTAATTATGCCCACCTTATAGCCCAGTGGTAAAGAGAGCAACTTCAAATCAGTAGGCGATTGTGACAATGTGTATAAAATGTTTGGAATCGACAGTCAAACTGCCTGACTGAAGTTTTCCGAGTCTTCTTCTATACAACACGTAAATGCAAGGTAGTTTCTCTAAAAGTCCTTCCGCAAAGCAATGCCCCTTTTCTCATCGTCCGTCAGTGGGTTATTCGATGCATACTTAAATGTAATAAGAGGTCTAACTTTTGTAGAAAAAATTCGCTTATGAATAATTGTCATTTTAATTCAAATTATCACATTTTGATTTACCTTTTCAAAGAGCTGTTTTCAAATCTTTTCATATATTCCTTTTTTTTTTTTTTTTTTTTTTTTTCAAAAATTGTATTAACTTCATTAAAATTAATTCAATACAATTATCATTATTTTTTTTATCAAGAAATTCGAAAAGGATTAAACACACTTTTAAGTCCGAATTGCCTTCGTATATATATATAAAGTTTCATGTATTTCCGTAAACACAATTCTTTAACCCTTAATACACTTCACTCTAGGCAATTTCCATATCGCTCACTAAATTATGTAAGAGTTTGATTAAAAGGCCAACCTATTATTAGATCTTAATAATTAGTACCTTTCAGCTTCTAAACACTTCTCATTTCATTTCTGACTGAGTAAAATTTCACAACGAGAAAAATTTAAAGGTAATAACGAGTTAAAACGAGGTAAAAATCAATAAATAAAAAAATTTAATTTAAATTTTTATTGTAAAAATCAATAAAATTTTAAATGAGTAATTTTTAAATTTTAAAACGCGTAAAATTTGAAGGAAAAAAAATTATATACATATTTCAGTTCCTACATTAAACTGGAAACATTTTTCTTAAGCCATTATTTTTTCACTCCACGTCTTAACAATTTCACAAAATACATATAAACCACTAACCAAACTTATTCCAATTTAATAGTTTCGTTTCCAAAAACTGATCATTCCCATTCAAATTGAGATCGGACAGAAAACAAACAAATAAACAAAGGGTTAAAAAACAAAACAAAATAAACTTTCATCGGATTCCACGTTAAAACCGGACAACCACCCTCATATTTTCTTTACCGTCCTACCCTACTAGCCCTTCACGAGGCTTTTCGGGGAGAAAAAGAGAACCGAGAGTTTTGATGAAACGCCGGTCCAATTCCTGACCTCGTAATGATCCACAGCGAAGTCATCGGCTAATTCCTTCTCCCACAGCTAAAAAAGACTCTGGCTGCCTATCACGGCCAATATCCGGCCCACCCCCTTAATCCTTCCTTCAATCCCAGCATGGGAGATTCTTGTTGGGACTAAATGAGACAGTGGAAAGCTAATCCCCTTTTTACACTCGGGCCCGCGGGTGTGCTTTACTCGGGACCAAACAGTGGCCCATCCTTTTCAAATCATACAAATATACTAACAAGACTTGAGAAGGGCGGATGAAACACCGTGTTTCTTTATCTGAAATAAGTTCGCTTTCAATTGAAGAAGATGAGAAATGTCTTTTTCAAATGCTGTTATCTATACTATGTCTCACTGTTTCGGTCTTCTCCGTGATATATTGCCTTCCATTAAGATACGAAGCTGTTTCTAGACTAGTTGAAGAAAATAAATCGGAACATATAATTGTTTTAGCCCATTTTTATACAATGTTCTATACTTGAAGATAGTGATGAATATGAGTTATTTCATTAGTATCCAAAAGTTGATTTTATAAGAATTACGATAAATAATTTTAAATGTCATTGTAAGTCTCTCTATACTTCGGACTTCTAAGTAATGTTTCTGGACATACTAATAAATAAATTTAATCATAAAATTTTAAAAAATGACTGAATTGAATAAAACAATTAGATACAAGTAGGCATTGGATACTTAAAGCTAATGATAAATATGAATTATTTTATTAGTATTAAAACCTTGATTTCATAAGAAGTACCATAAATGATTTTAAATGTTGATATAACTCATCTCTATACTTTGGACTTCTAAGTAATGTTTCTAGACAGAACCGAAGAAAATAAATCTGATCATAAAATTCTAAAAAAGTATTGATTTGAATAAAACACGGCATTTAAAACTTAAAGCTAATCAGAAATATGAGTTAATTAATTAGTATTAAAACATTGATTTTACAGGAAGTACGATAAATGATTTTAAATGTCATTATAAGCCATCTCTATATTCCGGACTTCTAAGTAATGTTTCTGGACAGACTGAAGAAAATAAATCAGATCATAAAATTGTAAAAAAGGATTGACTTGAATAAAACAAGGCATTGGATACTTAAAGCTAATGATAAATATGAGTTACTTTATTAGTATTAAAACATTGATTTTATAGGAAGTACGATAAATGATTTTAAATTTTGTTATAACTCTTTTCTATATTTCGGCCTTCTAAGTAAATAGAACTTTAGTTCGCAACTTCAATATACGAATGAACAAAAAGTGACTTCACAGTATTGAAGAAAAAGATGAATTACAGAACAGCAGTCAAACAAACGTCTACTAGTGATCATTAAGAAATTAATTACCATATATTACGTATTTTAATTAATTTTCTAATATTATGCTCTATATAACGAATTAAAAATTTCCATGTTGTAAAAACGAAAACATTTAAAAGATATCTTTTTTTTTTAATTCTATTCCGATTTCCTCTTCAAGAAAAGAGTAGAAGTCTATTGTTTGGGCGTTTAAAACAATGATTAGATAAGAACACAAAATGCCTCAAATTCACACCTAACTCATCTATAGAGTAAAAGTCAAGATGTTTTTCCTTTCCTTGATAAAATTAGATAACAGAATCTCCTTTTCAAAAAATCGGCTCGCATAGTGTAACATTATTAAAATTCCATTTACAAAACTACATTTAAATAAATTTAAGTGATAATTCCTAGTTAATTCTAAAAAGATAATTGCTTCTTACATGTTCAAAATTACTTTATATTTCATACGCGATCAATTTAATGAAAAGCGAAATCAAGAAATCAAAATTTTGAATTTCATATATAGAATTACATCTTATTTCAAAGTTTGAAATTTATATTAATTGTAATCAAAATAATTGATTTCTTTACAGTTTGGGTATATATATGAAACATGATAGTAATTTAAAAATGCACCTTTGGTGTTATTTATTTAAAAATTACAAAAAATAAAATGATGAATATAATGGAATGTTTTTTGAGAAGATTCGACTATCTATCATCCTAAAAGACTTTCACAATAAAAATACTTAAAATATAAGCAGATTATTTTAAGTGTCTGAAAATATAAATTCATATGTTGTTATATAAATTCATATGTTGTTATATAAATTCATGTTATGTAAACTTTTTTTAAACTTTTATGTATTTAACAAAATTTTTAGAAAAATTTGTCTTATACTTTATAAACTGAAAACATATGAGAACATGTTTTGAATATGTTCCAAAACATTTTTAAAGCTGATTATTATACTTCGTTTTTCTTTATTTTTTATTAATTTTAAAAAGACGCGATATAGCCATAAAATTTGCTGTTTCAGACGTAACTACAATCTAAATATTATGTTTTTAACACTTTTTCACGATATAAGTACAACTTCGCTATAACGCGGTCATTCGGATATTGTTATATCCGCATTATAGACTTATTATTTTCAAGTTATAAAAAAAAAAGGAAATGTATGTAGAATTAGTTTTGTAACACAATTAAAAACAGTTAAAAATAAAAATTCTTACAAAATAAAATAAAGTGTAAAAAGATAAAAAATATTGTAATTGTCGGCGCTAGACAAAGAAGAAAAGAGAAAACAACTGTGAAGCTCATCAGAGCACGACTTTCTTTACTAACGACGTCACATTTCACACTGTGACGTCGAGGTTACTACCGAAGGTCTACAAACGTGTACGGTAACCAGTGCTCGCTAACTGGAAATGTTGACTAATTACGTAATTTCCTATATGCAACAGCGAAATGCTCTATCTGACATCGTGTGGATGCAAGATGGCAGTCTTCCACATGTACGGTCTTCTGCGAAACATTTCTTAACATAATAGTTTGGTGGCAGAGTTATCTCCCACCATTTCACATCTGCATGGTGGCAAAGGTCCCCTGATCTCACTCCCATGAAGTTCTGATTGTGGGGATACCTCAAATCGAAGTGTATTAATTTAATCCGCAAACTACATCTGATTTGAAAGATGCCATCAAACGTCAGGTTGAACAGATTATTCTTGCCATGGTACGTGCTTCAGTGTTGTATTGTCCACCATTTGACGTATGTGAAGTGTCACTGTGTGATAAGGAGGTCAAGTGGAAAATTTGTGAAACAAAATAAAATGTTTTGCTTTCTGTTACTTCTTTGTCCTTATTTGTTGTTTCTACTTTTCTTCTTAGTCTGCCGAGCACCGGTGATTTCCGTGCTAAAGATACCGTTTCAACGCTATTTATGGTTTTTCACTAAGGTGATCACATTTCAGTAATAAAAAAAAGAGGTATTGCCACCTGAAACTTTTTTAATTTTGTCTCTAACCGTAACTGTTAGAGTTTAACTGTAGTTTTCGGATATAATTCTTGATTGCCCATCTCAAAATACCTTAAACCAAAATTATATTCAATTTCTGTGAACGGTATGATATCTAGGGGCTCATATATCTTGATAGTTTTTTTTTTTTAAATAATCACCCTGTTGATCAAGTTGAGATAATTTTCATAAATAACAAATTATGGAACTCCCCCCTCCCCCGCATTATAAATTTGTGAGAAGAAAGGCATTTTTAATGACCGTATATGACGTCATTAAAAATAATAACTTAAGTAAAAACACACCAAAATATTCTGTAAACAAGTTTTTATTACTTACGAAATTGTTTGTTCCATAAGTTTTCTTAAAGAGTACATTTAATTCAATAGCTATAATATTTTTTACTTATGATATTTGAATAACAAGATTGTTTTTGACTTCAAATTAATTACTGTATGCAATGCCAACTTATGTAGCAATATTTTTTAAATCTTAAACCTTTTTTAATAGGCATAGCAAGAGGAAAATTACAACTTCCATGCGTAATTCAGAGAATTATATTATTTATTGTACCAGTAATTTTTGAATTTTTAACTTATTTCAAGAAATACAGAAAACTTTAATTATTTTTTTCGAGTGGAATTACTATTTGGATTTTAATTTTTTGTTTAAATTTGCTACGTTTTAAGTACTCATATGTAATTAAAAAATGCTAATAATAAAACATAATGGCCAATAAGTTGACTGTTATGTTCTTCTCAAAAATAAATAACAATTTAGAATAATTTAAGTAGCCTTTAATTTAATAGATTTTATTTCATGAAATATTTTAAAACTACTCCCTTCTTTCCTTATAGGATAAAAAAAAAAAATAAATACAATAAATTATTTTTAATGAAAATATTTTTTACATAAATGTCACAAGATATTATTTTAATTAATTGGTTATTTTGCATTGATATATGACAAATATGATTGAAAAAATGAAAAAGTGATTTATTTTTAAAATTTCTTTCCCTTATTCAAACTTGTATAACATAAGTTGGAATACAGTAAAAAATTACTAACGAAATGAAAAAATATATATATATATTTTTTTCATATTTGTTGAATGAATGTTTAAAATTGAATGACAAGATTTGAATATTTTCATGGAATCTAATATTTTTTCCATAAAGGCCGAAATTCGACTAAAACAATAACAAATAATAATAAACTTTTAACAAATTCTTTTTAACAAATAATAATAAACTTTAAACAAAGTATCTTTATAACGTCTTAAATATAATAATCAAGGCACTGTTGCAGCCATACTAAAGAGGTCAACGCAATTCAAGAATAAATTAACCATCTAAATCCCACGATGCAGGTCATCAATAACAGAAATTACCAATCATGCTATTCAATTCTCAATAGTTAACAAATTAAACTTATTTTACTTCTTATAAGAATAGCTTACATTGCATAACAAGAGAGAGCTATTCGTATATTGCTAGGTTAGTCAGAAAATAACAAGTTACGACATGAGTGGAAATTCAATGACATAAATGAGGACTAATTAAGTCATCTTTGAAGAATCGATATTTATTGAACAAAAAAACGCAGAGCAATGTATTTACCACTTGCTGAAGTTATTTATAATTGCTGAGAGATAGCAACTTTTATACAGCAATGAATCCCGGACGGAAAAACAAAATCAGAATGATTGCTTAATACGGAGACCATCTGGAAAAGATTACCCTTTACTTGCATTTATCTAAAGATGAAATGATACATAGTATATTTTAAATCCAAAGAAATACAGGAAGGAATAATCCGGATCAGAGAGTAATATTTTCTGAATAAAATTGTAACATAGTAATGAATGTATCGATATCTTAAGGAAAAACTGCAACATAGTATCATTCAACTGTATAAATTGTTTCTTTGGAGTTTTATTCGTATTTTGATAACAAAAAAACCGCTGTTATGTTAAAAAAAAAAAAAAATAGTATTTTATTGAATTTATTTTACCCTCGAATCAATAACTGGTAGCTACTAATATCATGCCAATAGATGCTCTTAATTGTCAAGCTTTAAATTTCATTCTATATTTTTTTATTAGTAATTTCCATTTCAAAAAGCAAACGTTTAAAGATAGTTATGAATAAAAAATGTTTAAAACTATTTTTCAAAGTTAATTTATAGTTAACCAAAAACGTAATGGTTATCGTTAAACAATAAAAAGTAAATGATAATAATTATACAATTTGTGGCTTAAATTCTGTAATAATTTAAAAATTTTAATTCTCCACAAATATTGTTTCATTTTTAAGTCTTCTGTGTGAAACAATGTATTCTAGGATGACAGAAAATAAATGAAGCTCTATTTCTTAAATGGCCACGATTATACTTGCGGCTTTGACTAAAAGGATAACTTTTATTTTTCAAAGAAAACTAACAAAATAACTAAAAATTTAGATGTGTCTATTTCCAATTTACAAAAAAATAGTATTTCTTTCGATTTATTTTTATTACCGATTCAATAACTGGCAGCTACTAATATCATGTACCATGCCAGTAGAGGATCTTAATTGTTGTTTTAAATTTCATTCTATATTTTTTATAAATAATTCCGATTTCAAAAAGCAAATGTTTAATAATAGTTATAAATTAAATTATTTTCGACGTTAATTAATAGTTAATCGAAAAAAGTAACGGTTATCGTTAAACAAAACGAAAATGATAATATTTATACAATTTGTTAATTAAATTGTTACAGAATTTAAGCAAAATTTTAATTCTCCGCAAGACTTAAAAATGAAGCAATATTTAAGTGTGAAACAACGTATTCTAGAATAACAGAAAATAAATGAAGAGCTCTATTTCTTAAATGACAGCGATTAAGGGTTAATAACTTGTGGTTATGACTAAGAGGATACGTTATTTTTCAAAGAAAACTGTCAAAGTAAGCTAAAAATTGAGCTGTGCTCTATTTCCAATTTTTAATAGCGATTCCCAGTAATTGTGGAAATATTTGAAGAAAAGACGTCAAAAAATGAAAAAAAAAAAGGACTGAAAATATTTCACAATACAATTATGAATAGCACACAAACTTGTGAAAGCGGAAAAAGCAAGGGTTTTCCCGTGACTTCTTCACTAATTAGGCGGAAATGTTTTTTCCTCATCCAGTTGAACAATACAAATGATCCCAAAAGTTGGTTTCGTTAAACAAATATTGATTTGGTAACGCAAAATATTTTGACAAAAAACTCACATTTCATTAATTTTAAAAATAAATCATTTCATTAATTTTAAAAATAAACCATTTAATTAATTTTAAAAATAAATAATTTAATTAATCATTTCATTAATTCTAAAAATAAATTTAATTAATCATTTCATTAATTTAAAAAAATTTATTATTTAATATTTCTTGATGAAGCTTTAAAAAAAATTTTTATCAACAGAAAACTTATTCATCTAACGTTTTGAATAAATTCAGTTTTATTATCAGAAAAGTTGGTTTCGTTAAACAAATACTGATTTGGCAACGCAAAATATTTTCACAGAAAACTTTTCATTTCATTAATTTTAAAAATTAATTATTTAATTAATCATTTCATTAATTTTAAAAATAAATCACTTAATCAATCATTTCGTAAATTTTAAAAATAAGTCATTTAATTAATCATTTCATTAATTTAAAAAAATAATTTAATTAACCATTTCATTAATTTTAAAAATAAATCATTTCATTAATCTTAAAAATAAATCATTTCATCAAATTTTAAAAATTAATTATTATTTAACATTTCGTGATGAAGATTAAAAAATTTTTATCAATAGAAAATTATTATTCATCTAATATTTTGAACTAATTGAGTTTCATCATCTCTAAACTGAGTATTAGACTGCCATTAATAACAAAATTAGGATTCTTTTAATAAATAAGTCATTTTCCAAATGTGACCTTTTAAAAATATGGTATTTAAAAATACATTTCAAACATATACCACTATTTAACGTAATATATCTCAAATATATTTGATATGTAAAATCAGGATTGTTGAATGCCTTCGAATCCTAAAAGGAATTTAAAAATTATTCAAATGGTTAATGGGGCATTCATAAACAGCTGTTTCATATTTTTAATGGAAAATATTTCAATTAATATTCATATGTACAACCAAAGTGAAAGGAAATAGGAAATCACAAAACAAGCATTAAATATTTATGTAGTAGATTTATTATAATAAATTTTATTTTCAATTTAACTAAATGACTGTACAGTTATTGAAATGTATGTTCATTGAATCTTATATGTTTGTGGCGCTAAAGGTAATTTTCTCCTGAATGTTACTTTCCCACAAAACTATTAAATTCGTAAATAAAAACTCTTGAATAAGAAATTCTGAATATTTACTCTACTGGCAATTATCTAGAAAAGTCAGCGATTAATTATAAGTATAAATTATTGCATTAAAAACATCTTTATCAGAAAATCAACTATGATGATTTATTTAGGCAGAAAAGAAAAAAATTGCAGAATAAAAAGTGTACTATATGTTATGAAAAAATAGAAAAAACTCTTCAAAAATTTTGAAAGTAAGTGTATGTAATATTGATGAAGTAAACCTATCTTTTTATACATATGTATTCAAAAAGAAGCTCTATAGCTTTTAATACAGAAAAAGTGCAAACAACCTTCCAATTACACATCACTAAAAACCGATAACACCTAAAGAATACGAAGGATGTCGGTTATGTATTGTGGACAATGTATGTGCCTTTTGTGGACTAATGGAGTTTGCATTCCTTGACTAAGAAAAAATTGAATTACAGAATGCGGTTTTTAATTGATATGAAATATATATCAATTATAACATGCGATAAATAATAGCATTAAAATAACTTAATAACATTTTTTTATTAACTTTTATAAATCATCGACCTTACTAAAGTTATGCTTAATTTTGATTTGATATATTCTATACTATTTCGGTATATTCCTCTTTTTTTCCAAATCACGTAAAGAAATATCTTCTCCTGAAATTAAACAGTTAAACTGTAGGTCCCGGTCTAATTAGCATAAAGTGTGCAAAAAGTGACATAAAAAAAAAAGTGAAAATAAATATGATAATTTTCTTTTTTAATCCTTCACTGTACATTTTCGTTTCTTTTCGGAAAAAAAAAAAATTGTAAGCACTTAAATATCTTCTAGAGACCCGAACAAAAATATTTTAAAATAATTATTTCACAACAAACTGATGTATATAACCCCAAAATGGACTTGGGTCTCAGAACATAAACTAAATAACAAAGGCGGGAATTGAAGTTTGGTTTGTCGTTCTACGGTCATCTTGTGCACAGGAGGGCTAAACAGACCGGGACCTACAGTTTAAAGTGGATTCCTGACCACTAACAAACATCCATTCCACCGCCAGGATTCGAAACTGAAGCATGCGGTACCAAAGGCCAGAGCGCTAGCCAATAAGCCATCAGGCCGCCATGATTGTAATTGTCAGATTTTCGACAAAGTTTATTAAAAAATTCAAAAAGTATGATCTTCATACAATACAAAACCTTGGGTGAATCTCTATTTGTTGTAGATGGACAATAAGTATTTATTTCAAAATAAAATCCAGCTTTTTAAAACTACTTTTACAAAAAAAAAAAAAAAAAAAAGAAAGCTACGCATGATCTATTTGAAAATCAAAAGACTTATAAAAGATGCCTATTCCGTTTTCGACGGCAATTTCTAACCTTTAAAAATAGCAGGTAAGCCTCATTCGGGGGCCACTGCAATAGCATCTCGGTAAAAAGAGATTTACCAAGCCAAACTACAAAAACTTTCGTCAAACAGAAGACCACCTTTGTTTAGTAAAGTTGGGAGGCATAACTGATATACCAGATATACTGTGATACCAAAGGCTAGAGCGCTAGCCAATTGGGCATCAGACAGTTACAAAACCTTGGGTGAATCTCTATTTGTTGTAAGCAGACAATAAGTATTTATTCCAAAATAAAATCCAGCTTTTTAAAACTACTTTTACCAAAAAAAGAAAAAGCTACGCATGATCTATTCGAAAATCAAAAAGCTTATAAAAAGATGCCCATTCCTTTTTCGACGGCAATTTCTAACCTTTAAAAATAGCAGGTAAGCCTCATTCGGGGCAACTGCAATAGCATCTCGGTAAACAGAGATTTAGCAGCCAAACTACAAAAACTTTCGTCAAACAGAAGGTGGAAGTGATAGAGGGCCACCTTCTTTTAATAAAGTCGGGAGGCATTAGTTCATGCTCCAGAACATTCCCGACACCGGACTTCATTTGAAGCAGGAATTAGCTTAAGTCAGATGATGCCGATAGCTTTAAAAAGTGATTAATTTCGGATTGCAATCCTGGTTAAAAATAGTTCCTACCTCTCAGCTAAAAGGTGACTTAGGAGGATTCGGAGTTTACGGAAGAACTTAGGCAGGATTTTCTTTCGTTTTTCTTTGAGGCCCGAATTAGGGATGTCTTATCTGCTTCGGTGAGTAAGACAAAAGCTTTTAAGTATATAGAGAAGACACAAAATCGGATTTTTTTTTTAGAGTCTTGATTTTTTTTAAAGTTAAGTATAGATGCGATTTAGAAACAAATGTTTTATTAGTTTTAGATATCTAGTAAGGGGAGAAAATGCGGATTATTTTTGTATCTAAGTATAAACATGATGGTGAACTCAGTTCTTAAGGAAAGAAAAAAAAAATCAGTATGAAATCTTTGCTTACAAGAGCATAAAAATTATTATAAAAAATAATACTATTCATAGATATTTCTTTTTAATCATTCAAAAATTAAACGATTCTCAAACAAAAATATTTTTGTACTTCTTGAAATTGTTTAAAAAAACTCACTTTCTTAATCTTATTTAAGGCTAAAAAAGAAAACTACACATAAATCATGTGTGGGTTTTTAAATAGATCATGTGTAACTTTTCAAATAGATCATGTATAGCTTACTTCATTTCTAAAAGTGCATTTTTATTATTATTGTAGGAAAAAATTTCTATCAGACATTACATATATTGTCTAATTTTATATTAATTTCTTCATTTCCAAAAAGGAAAGCCTATCATAAAACCATCATGTACATCATTGTTAAGAATCCTATTACATTTAATGATTTGTGGATTTTTTTCTTGAAAATTGCATATAAATTTTTAATTATTTAAAGGTTATATCATTATCAAGTTTTATAAACATGACTTGGTATATTTAACAGTAACAAATATGACATTCAAAAAATCTCACGGGAAAAATTTACACTAAAAAAGAAAAAAAAAAGTTTTTAATTTTCTGTGAATGGTTATTAATTTTTTATGACGATAAAACGTAAGTGTAATAAATAAATGTACGAACATGATTTAAAATTTAATTTCCAAAACAAAAATTTTCTCTTATAAACGAACACTTGACAAAATTGTCCAATATGAAGATTCCTTGACTAGTTACTTTCATCAAATTGAAGTGGTTTTAAACTAGTGAAGAGGTTTTCTGGTTTATTGAAAAAAAAAAATTAAATCTTTTATCTGTTATATTTAATATTTTTGACAGGATAATAGTCCAATTATTTTATTTTAGTGTGCCTATCACATTGAAATAAATATATGATAGCTCAATCAATGATCAGTTGACTAAGAGTTAGAAAGACCATCAAAAGTGAGCTGAGATTATTTATTTATTATTATTTATTGTAAATAAAAAAAATCTTAATAAATAAATAAAGTAAAAAATAATAATAAATAAAGTAAATAATAATAATAATAAAGTAAAAAACAATAAATGTTAAAAATAATAATAAATAAATTAATTAATTAAAAATAAATAAAGTAAAAAAATAATAAATAAATGAAGTAGAAAATAATTGTAATCAAAAGTGGGGCCATTTTCTTTAAAATATACGACAATGATTTTTTTTTTATATGTCATTTTGCGAGTCACATAAGAGTTTCTGGCTCATATTGTAAGACAGTATTTCATAATATTAAAAGCGCTTGTTTCTCTTTTGATAAAGAATATTAATTTTATGACTTTGCTTTTTTAAGATGTCTATAACATTCTATCTACAGGGTATTGTTAAGCTATAAGTCGTATTGAGAAAACAAATGAGATGTTTTACGCATTTTTATGTATATTTAATGATATTATTCTTAACAAACTAACGGAATGATAAATAATGTATATGTAGCTTTTCATTATGTGCCTCAATTGAACTGGGAACATGCGGCAAGTGGTTTCTAACAATATCAAGCAACTCAATGAATTAAATAAAGAATTTAAATTGAAAGACGTCTGCATTATGTTCCATCTATAGAAAACAAACATACATAAGGGTGCTAAACTTTCTTTTTGTTGGACGAAACAAAAACTCATAACAATAATAACCCAGAAGTCTTTATGATTATAATTTTAATATAATGTATACCCCTTTACACAAGTGAACAAGTTGCGCGTCCAATGTATTTCATGGGGTAATTTTGCATAGATCTACAGATTAACTTAGATTGGAGCTGGCAATAAAGTAACACCTGCAGACATGTTAACAAAGTAGACGTAAGATGAAACAGGTCACTGTCAACGAACAAAAGGTTGAATTGGGTATAAGCTATGCTTTAATCTTCAACAAGACTAAATATCAGATTTTTATAAATGTAAATTGAATATGTATATGTATATGTATATGTAATGATGGTGCTCTGGTACGTTTTTACATAATGAAAGTAAGTTTCAGTATAACAGTAGGCATCTAGTTCAATGTTAGTGTTAACGGGTAGTAATAATAATAATAAAAATATAAAAACCACATTTAGTCATTTAACTCAAAACGCATGCATTTTCTTTGCACAAATTAACCCACATATAGGACCAGACTTGCATGTTACATTTTGCCCACATACAGGCCATATTTTACCCACACAAGACGTTTATCTAACCAATTTTTGTTCTTCGCTCAATAGAAAAGCGATTTGATCATTTTCTTTGATTTTTACTGGAATTTGATAATTTTCTTTTTTATACAAATTTTCATGAACACAAACGGATATAACATTCTCTGTAAGTTCTACAACAATCGTCATTTAGTTAAAGCAAAAGTGAAAATTAGAAAAAAAATTTGATGGGATTTCATTTTATCTATAATCATAATGGAGCAATATTTTTATTTAAGTTGCCAAGAAGTTCTAAATGCTGCAAATAAGCGGTTTAAAACAATTCATAAAAAGAAAACATCCAAATCCGAAAAACTACCAGCTATTTGCCATCCTATGCACATTCACAAATTTAGCATCTGAATTTTTTGTGAACAATATTGTTTGATAATGATTGCTATAGAAAAAATTATATACCGCACCATTTAATCATTTACTAGCTTGGATGGATTAACTGCATATTTTTATTTGACAGCAAAAATAACAACAAAAAAAGGGGGACAAACATTGTGGTTAACAAAAACAATAAAAGATTTCCGAAATCTCAAATCCGAGTCAGCAAGTCTGAGGTAAGAAAAGGGGAACGAAAAAGGCGTGTAAAAAATAAATAAAAAGAACGATAGAAGTCAAAGAAATGCCGGTAAGAAAATTTTAAGGTAGGAATTTGGTACATAATAAGCGGTATGGGTTATGTATATTTATGATACAGGAAAGTTTCGTTTTTTTGTATTTTTTACTAAACATAGCACAGATTCTGTTTATGCTCATTGTAGATTTAAAAAAAAAAAGTATATTTCATTTAGAAAGAAATAATTGCAGTTAATTATATCTTGAAGATTTACGTTCTTTTCCTTGCCTTCTGTTTATCACTGGATATGACAGGAGCAATACATAACTTCAGTGTGATTTTCACCAGAGCAACATTCCATAGAAGCACTAAAGGTTTTTCAAATTAATTTAAAACTAGTGTTTATAGATAGTTTTATGGATTGTACATATATAATAGTGAAATTATTTAGTATGTTAAAAAAATCAGATCAAAACCCGTTTTAAGAACAGATTTTATATTATATATTTTTGAAAAAGACAAGGCGTTTTAAAAAGGACAGACATAAAAAGGATCTTAAATATGGAATTTTCAAAGTACCTACAGCACATTTTATGAAATTATTTTAGTTTACTTACTTAATTATTCTAGAGATTTTTATAAACTCTAAATACCGAATCTATGAACAAAATTCCGAAATTTTGTCACTGAATTGGTGAAAATTTTGTCTATTAGAAGAATAAAAAATGAAAGCCTAAAAAAATAATTTTTAGTAAAGAGAGTTTGTTAGAATTTTTAAGTTTAATAATTTGTATTCTATTACGTATATCTTCTAAATTCAAACAAACTGCAGAAATATATTTCTAGTAAAGTAAAGTTTTCTTTAGTCTCTATTTAATGTTGAATTTTGAAGAATTTTTAACAATGACTAAGAATAATTAAGATTTTACATTAAATTCGAAAACACAATAATTATTATTTTTAATACGACTGATTTTAATTCCAGTAACAGGTTACTTTATTTTTAAAACATTGTGTTATTTATCAATTAAAAAAACCAATGAAATTCAACGTTTTTTTTTTTTTTTTTTTTTTTTTTTTTTTTCCCCCCTAAATCTCCATTCAGTTATGAATTGTGAAGAATTTTAAACAATGACTATCATAAGAGATATAATATCTATTTTCAAAAATTTATTGCTACATTAAAAATACATATAATGTAAAAGTAATAATAAATAATTAATATAAAAATTATGCAGGGGGTCTCTATCGCATTGCAGCGTACAGACTCCGGCGTGTGTTAAGATGGCCTACCCTAAATATAAAGCCGTTGCTTTTTGAATAACTACTAATTACGCTTATTTTAATGAAAATCTTCATCCGTTGCGAATTGTTTACAATCCTTCATGACCTCTCTATAGCGATGGTGCTTTGATGATTGGTAAGACCTCTTAGTTTGTGAAGAAATTAAAAAGGAAATCCTCAATTCTCGTAATTGGGAGGCAATAGATTCTTTGAAATTAAATTAATGAACTGTATCAGATTAACTTCATTATTTATCGACCATCAGATTAACTTGAACGTCGATGTGATTTAGTTTTGCATTTACATAGGCAAGGAATTATTGACCATGTCTACCGGATGCGGAAGAAGGGATGTTGTTGCCATAAGCAGTTTGCAATTATGGCAGAAAAGGTAGAACAATTAAAGATAATTGTAGTTAGGAAAATACGGATTTCAACCTTCAAGGTTTTTCGTTTTGGATTTAAAATATATTTCTTTTTTCTAAATCTAGTGTTGTTTAGTGAGTTACTTAAAACTTGAAGTTGAAGAATTTTGAAGAATTTTTAACAATGACAATGACATTTTAAGAGATATAATATTGATTTTTAAAAATACATATAATGTAAAAATAATAAATAATTAAAATCGTAAAATATCAAAAAATGTGACTTATTATTACCATATAACGTAGTTGATTTCAAACAGCAAGCATGAAACAGCCTTTTTTTTTTTTTTTTTTACCACACAAACTACGAGAAGATATATGTTTATTGATAACTTAAATTACTTAAAAAAATTTAAGAAATGTTTTTAGATGCAACAATTGAAATTTAAAAATTTTTAAGAATCGTTTTTTGAAGCAAAAAATGAATTTAAAAAAAAATTTTTAAAAAGTTTTTGAATACAAACGCTGAAATTTAAAAAAAAATTTAAGAAATGTTATTGGATGAAAAAATTAAAAAATCTATACATCCCCAATTATATTATTTGATCATTTGCACACGTTATACTAAATTGTGGATATTTCTCTTTGAAGGACAACTTATAATATGGAGTGAGAAATGCGTACAACATTTTTCAATATATCAGTAAAAAAAAAAAAAAAAAAGTTATAATTAAAAAATTCATTTGAATTAACAATTTCCCTTGAATGTTCCTTTTAGAAATAACCATAATATCGTTTAAAAAGTCCATTTTTAGAATAGCGAAATTACTAAGAAATAATATACTACAATTTTTAATTCGCATGTAAGTAAAAATTTTTTTTCTAATTCCTTAAATAATCACGGTAAAGTTATTTTATATTGATAAAATAAAACAGTCAACACAGAAAAGAAAAAGCTCTTCTATTTTTTTAAATCCACATGAAATTTATATTTTATTGCCATGATGAAATTAATAAGCACCTTTAAAAAATAATTCGAGCCACGAAAAAAGTAAATTGGGATCCTTTAATTGATTAACTTGAAAGAAAAAAATAATCAACAGTTCATTTCCCTCGTTTTACTTTGCAGTCGAAAGAAAAAGATCATTTTAATCAATGCTGAATTTCGTCTTCTGCCCTTTGTATTGAAAATATATTTTAAAAAAAGTAGCTAGTTAAATAAAAAAATAAAATATGACAAACCTTAATATCTTGTCATTTAAGTGATTCATTAAAAAATCATTAATTATGAATAAATGATTCACTTTCGAATAATAATCATTCCGATTTATGTCAAAATCTAAATTTTCTATAGTGTAAAATTCAGTTTAAAAATAATTCTGAGCTAGTTTATATAAATTATTACAAAATAGAAAAACTAAAGAGAATAATTAAAAATCAAATTAGAGAGAAAAATATAACCAATTAACCTGATAACTAATTTGAATAAAAATTATAAGTGGATAACAAATACTTTAATAATGATTTCTTCTATTTTAAAGTGTCAAAAGTAATGAAAATGACAGACATAATTACTAAAGTTCAAAATAAAGTAAAAGTAATTTCAAAGTATAATCGAAGAAGAAATGGACTCATAAAATGAACATCGCAATAAAGTATCAATATCTATTTAAATTACTAGAAACAAAAATAATAAATAAATAAATAACAATTTTCCCCAATTTATACTTTTTTCTCACAGGATAAAACCTTCATTTGAGAAAAAAAAAAATGACTGACATCAAAATATATTTTTAAATTAAAAAAATGACAAAATGTAATTACAAAATTTAATATGATAAATAAGTAAAGGGTAAATATTAAAGATAAAAAAAAATATCCATTACCATTTCAAATAAAATATGATTAAAATCAGTAAAATGAATGGTTGACATTTGAATGATGTATCATCAGATCATCAATTTATATGTAATAGGAAATCAGAAAAATCACTTAAAAAATCAACCAACTAACAAACTCGCTCAATAAGAATTGATAAGAAGTAGCAGTAGAAAGTAATTATAAAAAGTAGTCATAAGAAGTAGCAATTTTTCTAGCATTCAATTATAGGCGAGCAAAATTATTTAGCTTCCTTTTATAATAGAAATAAACATAGCAAAACAAAGTAACTAATTGTAAATAAAATAAACTTGTTTAATAAACTTAAAAAGACTTGTTTAGAAATCTAATAAAAAATACAGCATAATCATAATATAAAAAATTAATTCAACAGAAAGGAGATGTTTTATTAATTTATACGCGAAATATCATTCCTATCATTTTGCTTTCCGGAAACAGAACAAGCAATAAATCATGACTAGTATCAACTAGCAATAACATCCCAAGCACAAACAATTTTTGAATACGTACAATTGTAATAAGATACCGAAACTGGGGGAAAAAAACATTCCAACTACAAAATTAATCACTATCCATTCAAATATTCCATGTAAAAAAGAAGAATTATAAATAAACAATTAATATTCAAATGATAATCTACCTCATTTTTCGTTATAAGAAACCAGACGCGTCAAGAAAAATATCAACAAAGCATAAATTCTCTTATAATATTAATGCATAATGTTTAAAAAAAAACCGGATAGGTAAAATAAAAATTCGATTAAAAAACTATAAAAAATTAGACCACAATCCAATCGAATAATTTATGTAAGGAATGAGCAACTACAGACAGATAAAAATGAACATTCAACAATCGAATGATAATTAGCCAGATTTACTCTTATAAGAAACCAGCACGAAAACGTTTTTTTTTAAAAAATATAAATAAATAAACAGTTGACTATTACGTTAACAACAAACAATAATAGTTAACAGTAATAAAAAAAAAAAAAAAAAAAATTGAATTTAAGGAATTTTTAAACACAACTCAAACGGTAAAAAAAAAAATTACAAACGAGCAATTTACACTCCACTTATTATCCATTAAAAAAAATAATAATAAAAGTGAGAAAACGATTCTTTAAAAAAAAATAATAATAATCAAATAAAGAAAGGAAAGTTTAAAACAAAAACAATAAATATTTACAACAACAACTACAGTAATTAAATAAAGTTGACTTCATCATCCAAATAACGCACGCGAAACGAGGGGGAAAAAATAAAGACAGCCAGCAATTAACAGTGGAGTGATAATTGTCCGTTAAAAGAAACCAGACAGCGTGCTGAAAAACAAACAGCGCTGAGACACGTGAGGGCGTACTCACCGAAACACGCATTCCAAGTGTCGGTCGGCGGCAAAAAAGAAGGCGGCAGGAGGTAGTCCATGGCTGCGGCCGCTACCGGCGAGATGCCACCGTCATATGTGAGCCAGCGAACTGGTTGCCCCTTCACTAAAACCGAGCGTGGGCTTGCATGTTGAATAAGGATTAGTGACGCTCAGCCGGCAAACATCGTTGGCACGCAGGGTAGGCGGCAGCACGCGTCTTTTCTAATCCTCGCCGCCCCTCCAAGAGCCACCCCTAATCCCCAGCACAGGATTAGCGTAATCCCTGAGGCGCCAGACGTGCAGAAATCCGCCCCGCTCTATCTCTGGCCCGTAATGCCACAGATTATGGCCCGGCCCGGACTTCGCTAATCCCCGCGCTAGCCAGCCCTCAAGGTAGAGCGCCTTTATTTATTTATTTGTCTTTTCTTCCT
>BPLQ01010834.1:1463321-1496396 GCA_021605075.1 Caerostris darwini
TGATTATGAAACTGTTAAGGGGATTGTTAAGGATTTAATTTATCCAATAGCTATTTTACATAAAGACACTCTTCGACGAGTGAAAGAAATTTAATAGAAATTATGCTCGATCGAAAGATTGAATTTAACAATTTGTAATGAGGTTGATTTTGAAACTGTTAAGGGGATTGTTAAGGATTCAGTTCATCCTCTTTTATCCAACAGCTATTTTAGCGGCCTGGTGGCCAAGTGGCTAGCGCTCTAGCCTTTGGTATTCCAGGCTTCAGGTTTTGGCTGGCGGTGGTATGGATGCTTGTTAGTAGTTCGGAATCCACATTAAACTGTAGGTCCTGGTCTAATTAGCTTAAAGTGTGCAAAAAATGGCCGTAGAGCTATAAACCAAACTATCTTTATCTATTACTCCACATGGTCGTTAATAAAAAATACGCTTTAAAAGCATAAAATCGTTAAACATTTTTAAACTCGAAATTTCTTGCAAATTATTGGGAGGTGTGTTTTATTACTTGGATCAATTAATATCCTAGTCCCGTTTAGCCCTTGTGTACACAAAATGACCATAGAGAGACAAACCAAACCAACAGTTATTTTACACAATGGCACTTTTCAATGAATGAAAAAACTTTAATAAAAAAATGTGCTTGATCGACAGTGTCATTTACTTAGAGGGTCTTCAGCTAATTATCATTATTTTTTAGAATTATTTAAAATAAATATCTCATTCATTACAAATATTAATTAATATTTTACAGATATTAGTTTAAAAAAAGACCACTCAGTTATAAATACTGATAACAGGGTTAAACAAATGTAACATTTAAGAAAAGAGAAAGAAATAGCAATGTCTGTCAATCCTTTAGATGTATAAATGGAATTATTTTTGGTTGACGTAGTATTCGATCTTTTCACATATAAAATTTTTTATTGAACTGTATATAATACCACATTTTCAATTACATCTCTAAACATGTTCGAAATGCTGATTAGAGTATTTAGGAGGCTCTTAACTGTGATAGATGTGGCGCTAATACATGTGTTTACAATGAATTAAATCAGGAATGTAAATTTAAATTCTCCTATCTTTCATATATGAAATAAATGCATTATGCTAATAGTTTAAAACTCGTCTGTATACGAGATATTTACAAAATCATTAGAATTATACAACATTATATACACTTGAAGAGGGAAAATATGCATAAATATGCCAATAAAAGGAAATTAATAAAAAATTGGTAAATACATATTTAGTTTTATTCCTAACGGTACATGCGAAATAAATATGAATTATTTAAAGAATATAAGTAGTTTTATGAAGTGGATTAAAAATTTATGTAATAAATTTAAAACTCATAATGCACATTTTGTTTGATCATTTTATAAATGGCTTCTTAGTAAATGTCACAGAGTTAATACTTAAAATGTAAAATTTTGATTTTCTCCATAATCTCAACATTTCTTTTAACAAGCGAAATCGAAATATATATACATAGTGTCTCGAACTAAACCACGCAAAATTTCTTTTTTTGGAAACCCATTCAGCCTTTTTCCCAAATGCTGAAATACTTTGAAGTTTTTTCTGCTAGAAATTTATTAAATCTTACTTTTGCAGTTGTTCATTTAAAAGTGTATTATTTCAAAGGAAACCGTGTATAAATCTGATTGAATCTTCTTAAAACCTCTGAAATTTACATACAAGATGTATTAGCCAAAAATTATACTTAAAAAAATCTTCCACGTTATAGGATAAGTACACTAATCAATTGAATCAATTATACAGAAACACATCTTAAAAACCGGCCCACCAAAATAAAAATAAAATTATATACGAAACCAGTTTTAATATTTATTATTTATATACAATGTAAAGGTCTCCTCAGTTTTATAGATAACATTCAAAACGAAGAATAGGAAACCGTTAATAAAAATCCTATACGATAATCTCAAACAATTTCTTACTAGCTCTTAACAGATGATAATGATTTTATTGTATCATATTTACGAAAACTTTATTTAAACTTAGTTACCTGAAACACTACAATGAAGTTCTTCTTAAGCACTACAGCCTATTAGAGGCCAAGGTTGTCTCTCCAAATTTCCTCCATCTGACCCTATCTGGGGCAATAGCCCTCATCAGTTAACTCCAATTAACTTTAGATCCTTTTCGACATCATCAATCCACTTAGTAGGTGGTCTTCCTCTTCGCCGTATTCCCTCAATTCTTAAAAAAGTTATCCTTTTGGTTGGAAATGCATTGTCCTATATAAACACACGGCCCAGCCATCTAACACGAGATGCCTTTACAATTCTGAATATAATTTTTACTATATTTTCAATATATTTCATGTTTATAAAGAATCCTCCATATGTTAGACTGTTGTATTGAACCAAAGATCTTAGAATTTCAGTCCAAAATTCATAGATTTAAGTTCTTTTATTTTAGACCAAAGTTCTTAGAATTTTTCTTTCAAATATTGATAGTAGATCTTCTGCTACAATGAAGATAATTGCGCATAGATAATTCTATACGCAAACATATATCAATCCTCTATCAACATATTTATTCGAACTGAATACCGATATATTGAAAACAATATCTACGCAGTGTGAAATATAAATTATTTATAATGTTCAATTTTAGCGAGATTTTTTTTTTTTTAATTTCAATCTATTCCGATTCAATCATAGAAGATTAAACAAGAAGATTCAATTCAGATGCTGATGATTAATTACAAACTGGTATCAAAACGAAAAGCAAATGATCAAAATATTTTGTTCACTTAATGGTCGACATTAGATAGATTAAAATCTTCGAATTTATTCTTCGAAATCAATCGACAAATGAGAAACGATCAGAGTATTAGATTTATCAAGTTCAGGGTTGTTTGCAATAAAGGATTAAGATGATTATTTGAGGAGCTCAATTCAGATATTAATGAGTTCAATTTCCGAGAAGTTCGATCCAAACATTAATGTTGAAAATAAAATAATACATCTAATATGCGTAAGTCTAACATTTTTATTCTTGAAAATCAAGTGTTTTGTTACGAGAAAATTTTGTTCAGGAACGAGCACTGTTGGTGTAAATAATGTCTGACATATCTAACAGATACTGAACGAAAAGATTTAATTGCATATTTTGTTTGGTTGATATACAGGATAGCCCTAATATAACTTTTCATGTTTGGAGGCATCTGCAGCTGAAACTAATGAATGGAATGAAACTAAATTTCAGACACAAATTATGAAAAGCATATAGAGGTGAACTGCGCAAAAAAAGTCACTTATATGAGAGATTTTGGCGCTGCTGTCATGTACACACTAGAAAATTTGCACAATTTAGGAAGAAGAGAGAAATATCAGTCAAAAATTTTCAATGGAATAGCAGCTTCGACCCCTCGGACATTGACTTTGGGGGTATCTTAAATCCGTTGTGTATGACGGAGGTATTACAGACCAGTACCCCTTGGAAGAAAAAAAACATAGTACGGGCTGCTACAAATAACCAAAGCGACAGTTTACACGAAACAGTTGAGAACATATCGGAAACAATATTCATAACAACGTTAGAGTACGTTGGATACAACGAATGCAACATTTGTACAGGAGAAGTCAGCACAATTAAATGTTGCACGTGGTCCAGGGGACTTTACTGTGAATTAAAAAGATTATACTCTAGGAGTTTCGTACTGTATGTGCCTTTTTATTATTTGTATATTAATAAAATTTTGCACAATCCATTTTCCATGTGTTCATTGTAATTATTGACCAGTTTTTGGTTTCATTAGCGCCAAAAACAATCCTATCAGCGATTTTCAGTAATAATTTCTTATTATTTTTATTATATAGCGGAATTCATCTTCCTGTACCTTCCATAATCTATGTATAAAATTCGGTTTTATTCTATTTATTAGTTTTAGCAGCAGATACCTTCATACAAGGAAAGTTATTTTATGGCGACCTGTACTTCAATAAAAGACGATTTTATTAGTACATTTAACAACTTGTAATGCACTGGATTGAATATTAAGAGAGAATTACAAACAAATTTATGCAGAAAAAAAAATAATAACGCAGCTGATATCACAAAATTTTTACATTACCGTTACAGTTACGCTAATTCTACATATTCAATGAGCTCGTTTGGCAAACTAAATTAAATAAACGCATGTACATTGAGGAATAAAATTTTAATTTCAGATTTAACGTCACTCTACATGCGGCCACACAAGATATACAAGCAGCTTGATGACCAATTGGCTAACGCTCTGGCCTTTGGTACCACAGGCTTCAGCTTCAAATCCAGGCGATGACATCGATGTTTGTTAGTGGTTCAGAATCGTTTTTATCCGGTCTAAGTAGCCTAAAGTGTGCAAAAAATGACCGTTGAGCGACAAACCAAACCCTAAAGATATACAAAATTTCTGTAATACTGAACCTGTGTCATAAAAAAAAATTATGCTTTACAGTAACTTGGTTGTTAATTTATTTTATGCAACTTAGACCAAGTAGACTACAGAAATAGGACAGCTAGACTAATCTGAATCCAAAATAAAATCAGCATGACCTTTTTACTTTTAAAATATTGATACTTCTTGGATAGAGTCAAGAGACATCATGGCTGTTATTCTGAACAAGCGATCGCGAGTTCAGGTAACGGAGTGGATTTACTGTAATCTTACGTCCACTGAGACCAATTAACTCACTGTGTATCTGAGGAGTCGTTTGGCTTTAAAAGTTTTCGCGGCTCTATTAGTAAACAAAACGAATTGGCGCAGAGGTAAGGTGACGGACTCCCGACCGTAAGGTTGAGGGTTCGAATCCGGCACTCGGCACAATTCACAATTTTTATATCTTTGCTACGTTGTGCACCTTAATCCTTTCTTAACGGCTTGTGAACAGTTAGGTTTTTATTGTACGCTTTTTTACCCCTTTTTTTGTTAGGAAAATAAAAGGATGGAATAAAACCAAAAAATAAAAATAAAAATATAAATAAAAATAAAATAAAATAAAAATTTTATAAAATGAAAACTATAAAAATACGGTCCTGATATTGGTTTTTTTTTTTGTGTGTGGACTTATCTTTACCTTGCAGATCAACCTACATTGCTCTCACCGTTCAGCATAATTTTTCCATGTTTACCTGGTTATATGAGTTTGTAATAACTCTGTTTACTTTTTCATTATTTTGGCATCGACAACTGGTCCCTAATTGTACTGAACTTAATTTATTGTTAATTTCTTTTATTTTGTACCTTACTTTTATTTTTATTAGTATTTTTTCCTTTTTGAGTACCATTTAACTTGAATTTTTAGAAACTTTATCTTGTATTTTCACTAACCTAATTAAGCAACCAATTAAAATTTAAAGCATATCTATTAATTAAGATGAGGAGGTTTAAGGGGTATTTCCCCTGTTGGTACTCCGTAATCGGTACGCCAGTTGCCAGATACTTCTTGGAGTTTCCCATACAAGCAGGCAAAAAAAAATTTATATTTATTAGTAATTTTTATGGATCACATTATACCTCGATTACTTAATAATAAAAGACGGAATGCTTTTTTATACATTGATCATTAGTATATACTCATCATACCTTTATTGAGACTACAATAAACTCGGCCATAAAACTGCGAGTGGTAAAAAGAAGCCCCAAACCCATATTGAACTTTTTGTCACTGTCTAATTAATCTAGCGCGAAACGTTAGATAATAGCCACTAAACGATGGAACACAAAGGGAAGAAAGAAAAAGGTTCACGCCTTCTTCGCAGTTTTCTATAGATCTCCCGCCAAACAATCAATCAAAAGAGGGTCGTTTGAATCAGTTTTGTGGCTGCCCTTGTCCTGCTCCAACACCTCTCGAACTTTTTCTTTCGTCCGCTGTGCTCCGGATCTACTTGTGATCCAACCAGTAAAAATAAAAATAAATAAGGAAGAAAGGGGGGAACTGGCATGCAAATTCGTGTCGGAAGCGCTACCATCTAATAATGCAGCTGATATTACAAAATTTTTACATTAACGTTACAATGATGCTAATTCCTCAAATTCAACGAGTTAGTTTGGCAAACTAAATTAAATAAACGCCTGTACATTGAGGAATAAGATTTTAATTTCAGATTTAACGTCACTCTAAAAATATGCAAGGGGTCTGATGGTCAATTGGCTATCGTTCTAGCCTTTGGCGGCATATAATTAGATACGAATTCTGGCAGTGGTATAGATATTAGTTAGTATTCAGAATCGTTTCTAAACTGTAAGTCCCGGTCTAATTAGCTTAAAGTGAGCAAAAAATGACAGTTGAGCGACAAACCAAACCCTAAGGTTATACAAAATATCTCTAATATTGAACCTTTGTTATAAAAAAAATTATGCTTCACAGTGACTCGGTTGTTAATTTGTTATATGCAACTTAGAGTAACTAGACTAATCTGAATCTATAAAACAACAACAAAATAAAATCAGCCACAAACCCATATTCAGCTTTATGTCATTGTCTAATTAATCTAGCACGAAACGTTAGATAATAGCCACTAAACGATGATACACACACAAAAAAAAAAATAATAAAGGTCCACGCCTTCTATAGATCTCACGCCAAACAATCAATCAAAAGAGGGTCGTTTGAATCAGTTTTGTGGCTGCTCCAACCCCTCCCGAACTTTTTCTTTCGCCCGCTGTGCTCCGGATCTACTTGTGATCCAACCATGTAGAAGACTCCTTTCTTCATAAAAATGCACTAATGCCGGACACTCGGTGAAACACGTGAAGGTTTTAAGCTGATTAGTAGGCAATAAAAAAAAAAAAAAGGCAGAAAGGGGGGAACTGACATGCAAATTCGCGTCGGAAGCGCCACCATCGTGTGATGCAAATGAAGGATCGGAGAGAGGTGGGGGTGGAAGAATAAAGCGAAACAAAAGCCGAGATGAGTTAAAAGAGCGAGAAATTAGATACCCGAATTTGAAGAAAATTTAATAGGATTAAGGAAGAGATTATAAACCCGTTGATTAATAGATATGAAGCAAAAACTTCTCATAGGCAAATATGTTCGAAATGAATAGGGGGTGGAGGGAGGTGGGAAGGGTGTTCTTTAACGAATTCGAAGGATGAAAAAGATTTTGCGAAGGGAAGGCACTAAGTAACTAAGATAAATTGAAAAGATCAAGCATTTTCTCTTAAACCTCAGAAAGAGAGAGAGAGAGAGAGAGCCGTCGCCGGGGTGGTGTTATTTCGCAACAAAATTAAACCGATACGCGCTAAAACTATTTGCTTAATGATTAAATAAAAGTTACCGCTTTAAGAGCGTTGCCTCATTGGGCAGGGAGGCGGGAGGGAGGTGTGAAAAATAAAAAAAAAGTTGGTTTTCCAGTAAATTAAGAAAAAACGTGTAATCTTTTTCAAATTAGTAAAGGTTTCAAAAATTAGATGTTTTAAAAAAGAATTCCAAATTTGAAAAGATGAAATTCACTTATGTATGACATCAAAGGGAAATGGTAACACCAGATATTCAAGTCTCAGTTACAGCACCCACAGGTGTCATATTTGAATCTAGCCTTCTAAAGATTATTGTGTGAACGATATTGCTCTTGTTGAATAATGGACAGCTGTTGTAATTTTTGGTGTTGAGGATTCAGTTCAACATTTATATCGTTTTATGAGTATGTATGGCAAAATATGCAAAGTTAGGATGTCTTATCTGTAATACCAACAGAAATTAGAGAGTTTTTGCATACCGTACGTTAGTTACCGTAGGACGTCCGTTAGCTTTTTCTCCCTAGCGCGCATGCTCATAGGAAACTGCGCAAAAAAAAACCCTCTCTATTGAACAATCTTTTATCAGTAATTCAATGTCCCTACACATAGAATTACGAACATAGACTGGTATTAAAATTCGACAAAAAAAATTATTTAAATTGTTTGAGAGCTTTTCAATTTATGTTGATGAAATAGTATAAATATCCAAACTGAAAAATTAATTTATTTTTAACATGGCAAATTTTGAAACACAGCTTATATAAAATGTAATTAGTGATCTTTTTATAATAAACTTTTAAACAAAATCATGGCATGTTTTATTATGCAGTAGGAATGAACAGGAATTTATTTGAATGATTGATTTGTTTAATAACAACTGTAATATCACAAACACTCTCAACCCACACCAATTCCAAAATTAGAGAGAGATTTTTTCCAGCGAAGAAAATTCATACAAAAAAATCAAGAAAGAAAGAAAATGTATTTATTGTTTTATATTGCTTACATAAAATATAAATAATAAGAAAAGTTTCTGTAGTGTAAGGGAAAAAGAGCTGAATAAGATGAATAAAATAGCATGAAATGTTAGCATATTGTTGTGTTACGTTTATAAATTACATAAAGCCCTTTTAAGAGCAAAATAAAAAACCTCAACCATATAATTAAATCAAAGAACGAATAAGAATCTTAAGTAAAAGTTAGAATATGATGCATGACATGTTAGGTTGTTCAATTACATACACACAAACAATATTCAAAATATTGTTGACATGGCAATACGTCATCTGATTTTATGTATTTTAGCAACTTAAACGCCTATTTTTTGATTGACAGATTTTCTTGGGATATTTTATAAGTATGATATTATGTTTACATTAAAAGCAGATAAAGAAAAATATCAATATAAATTAAAATTAGTTAAATTGAAAGATACACACAATAAATTCAAGTTTTATTCATGATAGAAAACATTTGAATCACCCACAGGGCAATGAATGTGAGGATATTGGATTTAATTAATTGATAGATTCATACATATTTATCCATTATACGATATTTATTCGTAATACGACCAAGAAGAATATACACTCGGAAATTGATTGATAAGTTTTCGCGATATCAAATTATTCACAGAAAGTATTTAATATTATTTATCTTTTTCATAATTGATTCTACTTTGCGAAAGAAAAAATTAATCGTATTAAAAGATGTCTAAAGAGAAAATACTCGGATAAAAATAAGACTGAAGTAATATATCGTGAACTAATGTATAGTGCATTACCGTTGTTGAAAACGTTCTGTTCTAATGAGAGCAAAACAAAAACAATCATTTATTGGTCACGAATAAAAATATAGTGTCTCTGAATTATAAAAAAAAAGGAAAAAAGTTGTTGAACATAGAATAGACACTCAATATATGGAATTGTCTACGAAATTCATTCGTAATAGATTCAAACTTGGGTTCAACATAGAATATTGGTCTACTGAATAGTTGATACTGACTACGAAATTCGTTTGCAACATATTCAAGCTTGGGTTCAAAAGAGAATATTGGATGTTGAACATAAAATATTGGTCACCTCAATAGTTCAAAATAACTACGAAATTCTTTTGGAACATATTCAAGCTTGGGTTCAATATAGAATAGTGGATGTTGAACATAGAATATTGGTCTACTCAATAGTTGGAACAAAATTTATTTGTAATATTTGTAACTGACTATGAAATTCATTTGCAACATTTGGAACTGTCTACGAAATTCATTTGCAACATTTGGAACTGACTACGAAACTCATTAGCAACATTTGGAACTGACTACGAAATTCATTTGCAACATATTCAAGTTTGGGTTCAAATCCAAATAAATCATTATAATAATATACAATAACAAAATAGTTGGATCTGAGAAAATAAATAAATATTTATTGCCTGTTTAAGGCAAGTGTCTTTCACACAGGAAAAAAAAAGATATCAGATAAAATTCTCGGTAAAGCGACAAATCTAATTCAATATTAAGGGATAGCATTATTTGTTTAATTTATTCTCTTCATTTGCGCCAACTGAGCCAGGAATACCCAATCATGAGCAACTCCCACCGAAATATCCAAAGGCGCCAACTCAGATGACGGATGCTTGTGAAACTTTAAATAACGCGCCTCATCCTATATTTACGGCTTTTCCTCCATCCCCCCCAAAAAGCCCCCTCCCCTAAGAAACAGATCTTCTGCGTTTCAGAGATTTGAGTCGCTAATTCTGCTCCCTTCTATCAGGGTGACGTTTTGAGCTTTTGCATTTTTAACTGGCCGAGTCCGAAGAAGCTCCACTTAAGCGTACATAACCCACAGTTTTTTAAAACAGCTCGAAGGGGGCGCGTTCGGAAACAAAAAAAAAAGAAAAGAAAAAGAAAGAAAGAACAAAAATTCCGAGAGAGGCAGGAAAAATGCGTTCTCAAGTTCAGCGGAGAAGTTCCTTAGCTAAGCATGTTGTATGAAAAAGTAGCTCACCTGTAAAAGAGAGAGGGGGGCGGGGGTGGATGACAGTAAAGCCTTGAAGGGCTCTAAGACAAGCGGACGGTCCTTCTTAATCCCAGGGACTTTGACAGACCAAGAAATCCCGGTAATGTATCATTTTTACCTAGTCCTCTCTCCAGTCTACGACTAATAGGATTAGTTAGCTCTCTGGCAGGTATGCAAATGACTTAGCAACCTGTCTTTCTACTTTATTAATTTGTCTCCGCCGTCGAAGAGAGAGAGAGAAGACCTTCTTTTTTTTTCCTCCGGGTAAATCTCCATCCTAACAAAAAGCACCCCCTTTCCCCACTGTCCACGGCTGCGTGTAATCAGGGCGTGTCAGTTTGTATCAAGGGCCTTTCCTTGGAAAAGGCAGACTTTTCGGGGGCAAAAGACGGAGGGCTTCCTTTAGCCGGTCTTCTTGTCAAATTTTAATCCACGCTCATCATTTTCCAATGGCTTCACATCACCCACCCATATCGGGCTGTCGCGCTCAAGCCGACGGGATTAACTGGCCCCAAATGCAATTACGAGAGGCCGCGGATTTCATTTCCGAAGGATTAAGGCCCGGAGAGCGTGTGGAGATGGGAGCTCTATCTTGTGCTCGCGACGGAAGAAAAAAGGAAGATTGTAGTAAGGGCGGGGGTGGAGGAGGTGGGAGGGGGTGGGAGGAAAAAAGAAAAGAAAAGGAAAAAGAAAAATTGTGCGTGGAAAAGAGCATGCGGCCTAAAGGCGTCATACTTTTCGCGGTAACTTGCTTCCCTTCTTACGCAAATCAAACTGGTTGGCTTTCTTTTCTTTTTTCTTTTTTTTTTTCTTTTACCCCTACCGCCAACCCTCGCTTTTCCTATCACTTTCTCATTCTCGATTACGCCAAGGTAGTGAATTCTATGGTTATGTCACCTCCGCCCCCAGGGGCCGGCGAAGGAAAGGGATTTCTCCACCCCCCTACCCCTTCCCTGGGAAAAAGTGTCCGCTTTCGCGCGCTTTCAACGGCTATAAGATTTTATTAGGTTTGCCAGTAAAGGTTCGATTACGCGGTAAAATAGTATATGTACAAAAAAAGTGAAGAGAGAGAGAAAACAAAAGGGGAAAATAAAAAAATAATATAAAAAAAAAAAAAAAGGAAAAGAAAAAGAAAAGGAAAAAGACGAGTTCGAGTCGGGCGGGTTTGAAAGAGGGAAGCAGATTACGCGGTTCAACTGGATCCCTGAGAAACAGAAGAGATTTATGGCGTATAAAGGGAATAGAAAGGTTACGAAAAAGGAGAAAAAACAACTGCTTTCACGACCTTAAGATCGATTTAAAAAACCATGCACACATCCAATACTAAAGAGGAAGGAGAGAGATTCGTTGACTGGATTAAAGGGCTAACAACGCGCGATATGGTTATGTAGTGCCATATAGCCTTACCACAATATGTACGTAACTTGAAAAGTCTCAAGTGGAATAAATTTTTTCCAAATGAAATACGTCGTAATTTTACAATGTATTAATAGTGCTTAACATTTTTAATTCTTGTTTTTAGTAATTTTATCATGTCATATTGTATACAATATGAGAATTTTATTGTAGTTAATTAGCACTGTCAGCATTATTGTAATTAATCAGCATTGGTTTCTTAAGTAAGTAGAAGGAAATTACTGGATCATGGTTAAATCTAATTTTTTCAAGAGCACGATAATAATACTGGTATAGGGCCTAAATGGCCGAGTGTCTGGCGCTGGGTGCCCCAGGTTTCGAGTTCGAGTTTCGGCGATGGCATGGGTGTTGTAGTGGTTCGGAATCTACTTTAAGCCGTAGTTCCCGGTCTCATATGACCGTAGAGCGATACGGAGCCAAGTCAGACTTCTACTTATGGGTGCTCCATCACAACAGAAGCTGCCCCCTTTCCCTTCAACCATGAGTCCAAACGGGTTCGTGGGCTTGGTCTAGATGTCTGTCTACCAAGTGGGATAAGAAACAACAGCACAACTGGTATAAAAAATTATACGTTGAAGTTAACATATTATACTATAATTATATATTTAATCAATACAACTCAGAAATTATTAGGAATTAACAATAATTACTGCAATTATTATTAATTTTTTTTAATTTGTCTTATTCATTGAAAATATTACTATTCCAAAGACTAGCAAACGTAAATAGTGAAAATGTAGAATATATATATGGCAAAAACAGGAAGAGGTTGGTGGGCTTGCCCCCCCCCCCCCCCCCCCAGCTTATAAATGAAATGTGTGCACGTGTTCAAACTTTTGACCATTTCCCACTTAATCTCAATTATTTTTATATAAAATATTTAGTATTTCACTGTTTTTCTTATCAATATCAATTTTATTAATGTGCCTGAATTTGTTGTTTGAGCAGGCAATTTTTCAGGTTTATTTTTTTTATCAAATATTCATCAAAATATTGAAGTTGGCATAAACGATGTAATCGATGAGCTGGCAAAATAGAAAATATTGAATTATAATTTATAATTTATGTGCAATTTTTTTAAACTAAATTTTATTTTTTTGTGCAATAATTTTTAGTTTAAATGTTCTTTTTTTTACGTACTTGAACCAATTTAGAGCAACGTAAAGATTATTAATAAAATAATTAATACACGAAATTTCGACTTGAAATATCATTTCTATTACTTTTAGTATAATTTTCAAAGCTTTCATAAACGATTATTGTTCAGCCAAAATCATACGAAAAACTCCGTGTATATACATGTTTGGTAAAACCTGTTTATACTGTACTGTATATACTGCGCCTGTATATACATGCTTGGTGTTACAGTAGTTAATTATTTTGCAGTAATAGTATATTTGATGCATGGTGAATTTCCATTCGTTGCTAAATACTGGAAATAAAGCATATATTTTAGAGTCTAATTGAAGGTCAGTTGTGATAGACTATCTAATTGAGGTTGTATTTTTACCTAAAAATTTGTTTATTCAGTTTTTTTCCAATTCATTTCAAAGAGCAAATAATTGGATCGACCTTTTCTTCGTCTTTAACTTTAGAAGGAAATTAGTGGATCATTCTAAACTTCTAAGAAGCTAAATTAACTTCTAAAAAATTAAATCAACTTGAAGCAAAGTGATTTCCCCCTTTTCTTATGGATAGTAAGTTCATACCAATTTAGTTAACTATAAAAAATATAACTAAAAAAACAAAATCAAACCAAAAGTTGTTGATGACTTTAGAGAAGCGTATGTTTTCAAAATAAGTAATGCACGTGTTGGAATGCCACGTTCCCACAAACAAACCATTGCCATACAAGAGAACTTAATTAGGTTACATGGAAAAAATACACATGAAAAGTTTTACGCTAAAATAGATAGAAATAAATATAATACACTTATATTGCCCAATCGCAGTCTTGTGGCGACGTGTGCAGCTAGTGTACCAGAGAACTGCGGTTCTAAATATATTTATTAACGTTCATACTGTTGGAACTTGAAATACATAACTTGGCCATACTTATTAAAAAGCACTAATCCAAAGATATTTAACACGAAGATTTATGTTTGTCCATTTTATGAGCAAATTCTAATAATTTTTTTTTTTTTTTGATCATCTAGCACAGAGAATATTTCATAATGTGAACCAGGTCATGAACATAAGCAAAATCCACGTATTTCATAGATTTCAGTTGAGTTAAGTTATGTATTATTTTCTTCAGAAAACAGTAATAAAAATTTAAAGGAAAAAAAAAGGAAAAGACGAATTTATAAATATGAATAAGTTTATTGTAAAACGCTATACTGCTATGTAGACAAACTTGTTAGCACAATAAACAATCGAGCAAACGACAATAATTCGAAATACTACGAACCCAACAAATGGAAGAAACGTGTGAGCACAATAAAACGATCGAACACACGACAATAATTCGAAATGCTAAGAACCAAACAAATTTTCATGCTATTACAAAATGAAACAATACGAAAACAAATTTACGTAGACAGAAGAAACAATCTCCTAATACATCCAGAAACAATCTCTCAATAGATTTACAATAATTCCAATAGTTCAGTGAGAATTATAGTAGTTTAAAAATACTTACCAATTCTACTGTCATGCCCCTGTACTGATATCAAGGTATATTAGTAATATAAGGTATATTAGTTATATAAGGTATATTAGTTCTATTCAGCACAAAACTAAAATTGGACCATTTATTCGAACCAATTAGAAAAGTGGTTTTTTTTATATGTATTTAATGTTAAATTTTTGAATGTGGCAAAACATTCAAAAATTTAACAATAAATGTAATAAATGATACGAAAATTGGTGACTGGAATAATGATACGCATAGTTGAACACCTAAAAATAAAGATGTTTTGAATTAAAATTCTCAAAGGAATAAAGAGATTTTCTATGATTTACATATCACACCGGTAATCTATTGTAAAACGCTACACTGGACAAATGTAAGAAATGGAAGAAACTTGTGAGCACAATAAACAATCGAGCAAACGGCAATAATTCGAAATACTAAGAACCAAACCAATTTTCACGCTATGTAGACATGAGAAATAATCTCACAATACATCTAGAAACAATCTCTCAACAACAATTCCAATAGTTTAGTGCGAATTATAATAGTTTAAAAATACGTGTGAATTCTTCCTAGAGTTTCGCAACTGCCATGCTTCAAGGTACATTAGTTAAGTGATAATATTCTACATTATATAACATTCTACATCACAAAACTAAAGTTAGACCATTTATCTGAGGCAATTAGAATAGTGTTTTTTTTTATTAATGCATTTAATGAAAAATTTTTGAATGTAGTAAAACATTAAAATATTTTAACATTAAAACTTAATTAAAACATTAAATGTACTAAATAATATGAAAATTGATGACTGGAATAATGATATGCATAGCTGATTATTTAGAAATAAAGTTGTTTTGAATTAAATTTCTCCAAGGAATAAAGAGATTTTCTATGATTTGCATATCACACCCGATTTATTCCATACTGTTGAAAGGATGTATTTTATTTTTAAGATCATAGTAATAAACGCCTTACAGAAACACGGCATTTTAAACAATAGTGTTTGAAATTAATGTCTTCATTCTAACTGAATATTACTCTAAAAAAATCATTACAGTATTTTAAATTAACTTCCCTTTTGTATTTAAATGGGAAAATACGCTAAAAACAATTGCTACCTTATAAGAAAAGGAAATTAGCACCAAAAAGTGAAAAATTAACCCAATTAAAGCAGGAAGCGGGCACAAAATAATTATGGAATTTCCATGTCTTACTCATCTTACATCCGTATTGAAAGAAGATTATTAATCATCAGAAAATTTCTTTCTTTTTAATGCTATTTTAGTTTTATTGGTTTTTATTAGTAGCACTGGCAATTTTCACCATTGTTTTTGGATGAAATTTTTTTTTATAAACATTAAATAATATAATCTAAAAAAAAAAAAGTCACACACACAAAAAGTGTTTTTCAGGCAATCATGAGTTATAATGCTTTTACATAGCGTAACCTTGCGATTGCACCTATAAATATGTACTTAGTGTATTTTGTATCACATCTATGAGTCTTATTCACGCAGAATTTTGCTATGAGTGCAGAAATCTTTAAAATAAGTGATATCTAAAAATACAGCTAGGCCTAAATAACGATATTTATTTATATTTTTTAGCTTGAATTTATACATCAAAAATTAAATTTAAGACTCAATACTTTAAGCAGTATTTTTACATATTACTAGATATTAATGTATCGTTATATTTTAAATATAATAATAAAATAATAACTAAATATAAATTTATTGTTATATTTTAAATATAACAATTTCCTAAAATTGTTTAAATTTTCACATGAATTTTTAATAATTTTTAAAAACATTCATTTTAGAATGTTCACGAATTAATTTTTAAATTGTTATTAAGACATTTTATTTTTTACCGATTATTTCATCAAAATCATCTCCTGTTTAATTTACAATAGGAAGGAAGGAAGTAAGGAAGCAAATTTCCTTTAATACATTTTACAACATGAGAGTGAAAATTCTAAATTCCCCTACGACTTACATGCTGATCGCAAACACAGCAAAAATACTGCAAAGTGAAACAGAAATTAGAAATTCTAATCATTTGAAAACTGAAAAGGCGTAATCTATATTTTACAACTATAAACTCCTACTATTTTAAGCAGAAATTTTATATGCTAACGCTTGTTTATTTTCATAATCACTTTTATAATATATATATTTTTTTTCTTTCTAATGCAGCTGGCAAACACAGACAGATTGGTCTTTGGATGCCTTAAGGCAAGTGCTGCAGAGACGTACTCACTTTGCGTTACCCAGGGGACGCGTGTAACTTGAAGATAAGCCACGGACGCGGAGTAACAATGCCCCCGCAACGCTCTACGATCCCATTAGGACCGGGACCTACTTTTTTTAAAGCGGATTCCGAACCACTACAAACAACCATGGCACCGCCGGGACTCGAACCCGAAACCTGTAGTACCGAGCGCCAGAGCGCTAGCCACTCGGCCATTCAGGCCCCTCTTTCATAATATATATATGGCAAAAATTAATAGATTAAAATTAGCCATCAAAAAGATCAACATTTTTTTAAAATCAGTAAAAATTATTTGGTTGCACTTGGCGAACATATTATTCAATAATACACAAAGGAAAGAATTTCACAAATATTATATATACTCTTTTAAAGAATTCGGCCATCTAAAGTCATTAGCAACTTTACTAAATGATTGCCAAAAAAAAATTTTAATTGTTTTTTTTTTAATGATGTACTATTAGTACGGTGGACACTGCAGCAACTTTATCAAAATTACCTAGGGAATACTACGGCGGCCTGCAGAGAGAAGGAAAAGGACTCATGTCTCAAAAATAACTGCCCACATTTGCATGTAATTCTACAGAAAATCTGAAATTTCAATTAGAGTCCTACAATCGATAACAAACTTTCAGTCACTATTAAATCGATTAATTCATTTTTCAAAGAAGTAAATACAATGTATACTAACAGCGGGATAGAACCCTCGTCTTCGTGCAACTTATAGTAATCAAGCCACTGGATCACGAGTGACACATAAAAAAAAAATAGTCTTCTTTAAACAAAAATAAGTGTAAATCTTCATTATTTTTAAATTAAGCACATAAAATCGTAAAAATTCATTTTGAAAATACATATTATTTCTCTCAGATATATTTTAATTTATATTTTGGATGGACAGCATTTCTGCTCTATTGTAAATTGCATTTTAAAACGCGATTATTATGTGCACTTACTTTTGATATCTCTCAAATAATGAGTTTAGAGTAAAATTTGAAATTCCATAGCGTACTGACTATCAAGTTTAATACGTAATAAAAGATTAAATTCAATAAAAACTACAGGAAATCCAATTATGTTGGCATTTATGAGAAGAAAAAAAAGTGGAAAAATATTCATTATCAAATTACTTTTCAGTTAAAGATATAGTTCAAATGAATTTTTTATAGGTATTTTTTTTAATTTTAAGGTAGTATATATCAGCAAATTTTAAAGCAATAAAATCGATTATCTGTGGAATTTTGAATTACTTTTGTATATAATTCGAAACACTAATTGTAAATACATTCATTTACTTAGATAATGTAAAATCACATGTATTACGGTAAATGTCTAGGTTTCATTCACATTTGACAATATTTTGTAAGCTAACACAAATTAAGGTTAAACAACAATAAACTTAGAGTAAAAACATCTAATGAATAGGGCAAACATTTAACTTCCATTACGTATTAGACCTGGTAGTTAGGTTGCTATGGATTTTCAAAATTTACTCTAAACTCATTAGCAGAGAAACCAAAAGTGCACATAATGAATCATGTTTCAAAATAGAATGCACAATAGAGCAGAAATGCTACCCATCCCAATATAAATAAAATATATCTGAGATGAATAATTTGTATACGTCAGAATAACAGTAGATTTTCTTACCACAACAAGTCACGCAATATACAATACTATATAAGAAACGATATATATTGGACGATATCAATAAATTATTGAAAGATATTTATTTATTTCAATATATAGTTATTATTTATAACTATATATTGACGATATCCAGAAATTATTAAACGTTTACAAAAGCAACAAAGTATTTATTTATATATACCGTTTTTATATTTTTTCAACGAAATTAATCAATATTGTTAAAAGCATTCTAATTTCGTCGTCATATTTAATTGATTTCTTTCATTTTTTGTAACTTATATGAATAACCGATTCGAAATCTTCCGCGGAATTGCTTAGTCAGTGATAAGAGCATCCTCCGCTCATCTTGGATCAACAACGCGAGGGTTGAACCATCCTCAATAGAGGGATATTCAAGATATTCAAGTCAAATTTATTCCATTCCAAGCACGATTTGAATGACATTATATTCCATTAGCCACTTAACAGCTTTTCCCATATGGCATGCATAAACCATATTAGTGGAAATTAATGGGCTCGTACGAACTGACATGAAAGCGTAGCATTGGTCTTCAACCAACTTTTTAATCTTTGTCATGGATTCAAAACGCCGTGAAATGCGGAAATAAAAAGGATAGTAAATTAATTAAATTGTGCAAGGGTAAGTATCGAGCTTTTCTGGATTTCTTGGGCCATATTTAAAAGGCAAAATAATTGACTTCGACAGCACACATAAAATATATTAATTTTAATAGTAGATTTTGAGCAAAAACAATAGTAGATAACATAATCTTCAATAGACGATACCTTTTAACCTTAAGCAATCTATAATTACACATTTTTTGCTGTTTCAAAGTCAGTACAAAATTGTGCAACTAAAAAAGTCTTAACTTCTTTGTTCAGAACATTTGTGCTAAAGTAGGAAGCAGGAAGATAAGTTTTAACCGAAATGAAACAAAAATTCCATGGACGTCATTATGTTGATGAAATTAGAATTTAAAAAATAAATAAATAACACTGTTTTAAGTAGTACAATAAAATACATAATTGTTATACAAAATATATATTCCACTGTTTTAAGTAAGTTAAAGATTTTATGTTGGAATGCTTTTATTACAATGCTGGCTGGACCACGGGTTTTAGTTCAACATTTTAACAACCCTTAATAATGCATAGGAAAATAGTTTATAATTCGCACGACGAACATAACCAAATGTAGTTTAGAGGCCTTGGTATAAAGATAATACTTTTTGATCAAAACTTTCTAATAAGCTGGATGAATTTTTTCTCCCTTTTTGTCAAACATCTATGATGGACATCCAACTTGTGGATAACTGACTCTTGGATTTGCTTGCTTTGCTTTGTCGCTCTACGATCATTTTTTGAACACTTTAGCCTAATTAGACCGGGACCTACAGTTTAACGTGGATTCCGAACCACTAACAAACATCCATACCACAGCCAGGATACGAACTGGCTCTTGGAAGTAATAAAAGGAAAAAATTAATTTTAATCATCTCATACGCCATATTTAGTGCTAATAGTTAGATAATTATATTCGTTAGAATAACATTAAAGTTTAAATTACTAAGCCAATCTGAACAAGGAAAACTATAATCAACCACAGTTAGAAAGTGAAACTAATAACTCTTTAATCAAGTTAACAGCTTCCAATACAAACAAACCGGAACTGTTTTACAGAACAAGTATAAAAAGGAACTTAAGTAAATAAAATAAAATAAAATTATTTTTATATTTTGCGTATGGAACATTTAATTTAATACATGAGTCTATGAATTGAATAAACTAAAATAACATAGTTTTAACAGCCGGTATGAACCTTTACCCTACCTTTCTATTTATACTAATATACCCCACATTAGACTTATTTCTAATCCGATTAGATAAAAACTCAATATGAAGCCTACTAATGTTTTTAATATGTCTGGTGTCTTTAAATAAATGAAAAAACAAGTTATGTTGCTATCGATCATCACTCTAAACATAGTAAAATTAATACTATATTACATTTCAGTAAGTGGATATTACATTAAAGGCCATCATACCGAATTGAGCTAACGAATAAACTTATCACGTTTGCAGAATTGCTGAAATACTTAGGTCTGTAGTCTACGATCATCTTGTACACTTGATTTTTGGTTTGGTTTGGTTTGGTTTGGTTTGTAGCTCTACGGTCATCTTGTGCACACAAAGGCTTAACAGACCGGGACCTATAGTTTAAAGTGCCATCCGAACCATTAACAAACATCCATGACAGTGCCTGGATTCGAAACTGAAGCTTGTGATACCAAAGGAGCCGCTTGGCCACCAAGTCGCGAATTGCTGAAATAAGTTATATATGTAACAATGTATATAAATATAATATATATATATATATATATATATATATATATATATGTATGTGTGTGTGTGTGTCCTCAGAATCATATTCATCTTTTTGACAACAATTTAACACTAAGTATAAAAAACCAACCACGGGTTATAAAAATAACACGGTTTTTCATTTAATACGCCAAATTAATATTGTATAACAAATAATAGAATTCATTTCATGGATAGTAAAAATATGATATCTGAATTTTTCATATGATGATAAAATTAATGATAATGAAAAGCTCTTATCTCATATATAAAGCCCACATACTGAATTGAACATGAAAGCTATTATTTTTTATCTCGCGGATTCCAAATGACACACATAATGAACATCCTATTTCGATTATTATATTATATAACAAATAATAGAATTCGTTTCATGGACAGTGAAAATATGATAGCTTAATTTTTAATGTGAATACATGGCTCATATAATTAAAAGATAAGTTGAAGTAGAATGAAAATAAAATTAATGAAAATGAAAAAACTGATCTCAGACATAAAGCCCGCATACTGAATTGAACACGAGAACTCTTAATTTTTAATCTCACGGATTCAAAATACCACACATAATGAGCATCCTATTTCGATTAAATTCCTCAATAATATTCGATTATGATACTCTTTGATAAATATAATTCATAGGAGGAATCTAAACAAGGAAAAAGTATGTGAAGAGAGGGCTTTTGCCAAATAAATAGCCTCTTGAGCAATGAAAGCTATTAATTTTTATTTCGCGGATTCAAAATACCACACATAATGAGCATCCTATTTCGATTAAACTCTTCAATAATATTTCATAAATATAAATCATAGGAGGAATCTAAACAAGGAAAAACTATTTTTCATGCGAATACATGACTCAATTAAATCGAAATATAATGAAAATAAAATTAATCATAATGAAAAGTTCTTAAAGCCCACATACTGAGTTAAATTCGAGAACTATTAATTTTTATCTCGCGGATTCAAAATAACACATATAATGAGCATAGTATTTCGATTAAACTCTTCAATAATATTCGATTCTGATAATATTTGATAAATATAATTCATAGGGTGAATCTAAACAGGGAAAAAGTATGTGAAGAGAGCCAAAGCCTCTCGAGCAAGCAAGCCGGACTCTGCGCTGATTCGACATTGGTGCTGGATCACCAACAGGATGGCTCAATTTTTTGACAACAATTTAACACTAAGTTCAAAACATAAGCATGGGTAATAAAAATAGCATGGATTTTTCATTTAATACATCCTGAACAGTGATACACACAGTGAAAATTTGATATCTTAATTTTTCATCCGAATGCATACCTCACACAATTAAAAGATAAATCGAACTAGAATGAAAATAAGAGATTTTCTTTATTATTAATTTTATCTCATATATAAAGCCCACATACTAAGTTGAACATGAGAGCTGTTAATCTTTATCTCGCGGATTCAAAATACCACACATAATGAGCATCCTATTTCGATTAAACTCTTCAACAATATTCGATTCTGATAATCTTTGATAAATATAATTCATAGGGCGAATCTAAACAAGGAAAAACTATGTGAAGCCAAATAAATAGCCTCTTGAGCAATGAGAGCTATTAATTTTTATTTCGCGGATTCAAAATACCACATAATGAGCATCCTATTTCGATTAAACTCTCCCATAATATTCGATTTTGATAATCTTTGATAAATATAATTCATAGGGCGAATCTAAACAGGGGAAAAGTATGTGAAAAGAGCCAAACAAATAGCCTCTCGAGCAAGCAAGCCGGACTGATCCGACATTGGTGGCGGATCACCAACAGGATGGCTTTGACTCCTCCAAACAAATAGCGGGCGGCCGAGTGGTCACAAGTCAATAGATGAAAAAATGCTCCCTAAAGCGATAAGTGGGCCGATCGGAGTTCTTTATTCGAGAGAGGGGGCCAGTCAATTACAAGCAGTAATCCGGAGGGGGCGATCGCTAGTCACCTGGCGGAGACGACACAAAAACTTCATTTCGAGGAGCTTTCCCAACCTGATAAGAGAGCTCCGGTCCCAACCCAGGAACTAATCCGCCCCCTGTCACCTGTCAGAGGTGTCGTAAAGCGAGGGATTTGGGTTCGGGAGCGGATCATTTGCTCCGGGAGCCTCTACGGAGATAATATGGGGAGAGGGCTTCCACGACACGTACTTCAGCGCTGTTTTCGGCGACTTTTTTCTTATCTCTTTGGGGTGTTGGTTTTTTTTATCCCGATATCCGTTTTAGGAGCGAAAGAGAGAAAGGGATTTGTTCTTCGGGGGAGAGGTCGGGGGAAAGGGAGATAACTATAAAGGGGGATGAAAGAGGGCGAGTAGCTTTAAAGTTTGACGTATTGTCTAGGGTTAAGACGATTTAATTATTAGAAAATTTTATTTCTTCATATTTTTAGAGAGGAACATAAAAGACATATTTAAAAAGAAAGACTAATGTGATAAATTTATTGAAGGAAATAAAAGGATAAATTTAATGTTTCTTGAAAAATATTCAGTCTATTCTTTCTGGTGATTTTTAAAAGTAAATTATTTGTTTTCTGAAATGGTTTAAACTTTTCTTTTTTTTACCTGAAGATTTATCGGTGTGTGATAAACTTCTAATAAAATAATACTCTAATAATAATCATTAACATATTAATCTAATAATTTAATAATTTTTAATAATATAATTATTTATAATTTTTTTAATAATTTAATAAATACGAAAAAAAACTACGTTTAATAACATTTTCACTCAAAGAATCGAGAAAAGCTAATTGTCTACGAAACTGTAAAAATTGAAATTTTAACACAATATAAAGGTTTTTTTTTACTCCTCAGTATCAGCCATTTCATTAGTTTTTTCACCCTAGCGTATCGGAAACATTGTACTACTGCGCATGCGATTAGAAAGCGTACTGATAACGTTATGTATAAAACAAAAATGGCAGGCAAAGTGATGAAATGATGAGAAAGACTAATTATGAAAAGCGGAATCTTAAATTAAAGTGTATAAATTAACTTTAGATAAGGTATAAGAAAAGTCTAAGATCCTGTACTCAGAAAAAAAGATTTAAAATGTTTTTAATAAAAGAAGTCGATAACGATGATCATCTACAATGATGAGCAACGAAGACTCTTGTTAGATCTTCTATGCATCACGAAAGTAAGTTTTTGTATTAAAAATATTCTATCACATAGTTTACATGGAACAATGCTGATAAATTTTAAATTTCCCATGATGATCTGTATAGGTTTAGTAAATTTCAATTTATAAAGCATAATAAATTTTGTCTATAACGAGGTTTGAGTGTGGTTGTAAACTACATTTACAATCAATTCTTTTAATATTTATTGCGTATTGATTTATAAATATTAAGATTTAATTTGCGGAAGAAAATATTTTTCCTCTCATTAATATTATAGTACCAAATTTAAGTACAAATGGGTTATTCATGCATATTAAGCTTTTAGGTTGCATAAAAGAAGTTTTGCTCAATTAACATATGTTAACATTTATGTGACACATGAAAATCAAATAATTATTTATATTCAATATTTTATTTTTTAACGTTTACAAAAAGGGGAAAGAATGTTATGGAAATGCCGTAAGAAGGAAAAGGATTTAAACAAATAAATTTTAAACAAATATATTTTTTTTTAACGAAAATGCTACATTTTTCATTCATCAATTGTATTCATATTTTTTGCTAAATAAAGAACAATTTCTCATGAAACGTGTGATCTTATTAAATGATTATGTAGTATAAGGTTTGATAAATTTATGTACAATTTAAGTTTATACTAAAACTGTATAAAGAAGAAGAATTAAATAATTCAAAGAGCACAATAGGATATTCAATATACATTTTGACAAAAATATTTCAGTGTAATTTTCAGTAACAGTAACAGAAATTAAAACATTGAAAAAAGGTTTATTCTTCAAGATATGGAATAGAAATGCCAAACCAAAAGGGAAATAATGACATTAACTAAATATTTGATAACTAGCACATACTAATGATGAAAACGCTAAAAGTGATTGCCTACAATATGTCATTTCTTCAAATAAGGAACAATGTGTTAAAGAAACAAAACACCTTTAATAAGAAGCAATGTAGTAAATCCATCTACACTTTCAATTTCTTATAAAAGTATTTATTAAAAAAAAAAAAACCAATAAATCCACAAAAAGCATGTCAGAAAAAAAGAAATTGAAAATGATTTATTTATATACTACTACTTAACTTTTAGTTTACATCATTGCAGAAAACAGAAAAATTTTATCTAATAAAAATTATTAGCTTATCATTGCAAAAAAAGAACTTTATAAAAAGAGAAAAATTACAAGAAATGGAACAGAAAATTGTAATGCAAAGACAAGGAAAACAAATATTAAAATAAGCAAATCTTTAAAAATTAATCGTTATAGACAAAACCTTTTTTTTCTGTAATATTTTTGATATGCTGTTTCCTTAAATAAAAAATAATCGTGATAAAAACAAATTTATTAAGCAGTTATTTAATAGTTAGGTTTAGTAAACTTAAGTATATTTTCAATTTATCATTAAAATGTGATTCAAAATATAAAAAGATCTAATCAAATCTATACTAATATAACCTCGGTAAAGCACGAGTGCACAATGATAAATATTTTATACATTGTTTATTTTTAATATTTTAAATTATTTCATAATTAAAAATTTTTCTTTTTTACATAATAGACAGATTGTTTTTAAGTAATTAATTGTTTAATTTTAAGTAAGACAAATTTTTCTTTGTAACATGCACATTGTTTTTAAATAATGCCATGAAAATAAGAATAAAAAAATTAAAATATTAACAGAAGTAATAAATGAACAGCAAGTTAAATAAATGAAAAATATTTCTGTAGTACTTTTCCTCAACATTAATGTAAAAGGGAAATAATCAACATTAAAAATACTTAAATATCAAAATTTTAATAATTAAAATACACATATGACATGGCTAAATTTATATTACATGCATCTGAAGTTAAAAGTCATGGAGTCTCTTAATAAATATAAATTACAGGTACAGGTTATTAATTTTAAATAATTTCTTGAATTGCAAAAATATAAATAAAATATAATTGAGATATCAAAAAAACTAATTAATATATTGAAAACCTCTATATAGTATTTTTCATTAACATAAAAGCAGTAAAGGATTTTTTTTCTAAATTAAAAATAAGTAATTATTAGAATTTTAATAATTTAAAGTAAACACTTATGATATTGCTAAAAATTAAAAACATTACATACATCTAAAGTAAAAACCATACTTCTGGAAATAACTTTAATCAAGCTTTTTATAGAGATTAAAAAAAAAAACACAACATTAATGCTAATCATAACAAAGCAAATGCAGATAGAAGTGTTTTTTTAATACTTCCGTTTCTTTTAACATTTCATTCTTATTCTTAAAAGAATAAATAATATACTTGTTCTTAAATGAATAAAGAATATAATTGTTCTTAAATGAATAATATTTAAAATTCTTAGGAGGAAAAAAAAAAGAATTCTTATAAGAATCTTAATAAACAGAACTGATATACACACAATCTATACAGAATTATGAAGCAATTTGAATTATTTTCAATTTTTAATTTTTGAAAAAAAAATTGAAAATAGAAAAATTGAAAATTAAAGAAATTTAAGAAAATTATAACAATTTATGAATTTTGAAAATGAACTTGCTATGAAAAAATTCTTAAAATTTTTTTTTAAATTCTACTACTAGTTTTATGCATCAGACAGTAATGAATACATAGTATATTTTATGTGATTTGGAGCATTGGTTAAAAAATCATAGCATTTTATGTATAATACTGTATGTTAACATGTGAAACTAACAAATATCAATTTAAAATGATTGCGTTAGTTAAAACATTACAAAAAATAAAATAGCATTTTTTTTTTTTTTTATCTTTCATCCTAATTAAATTCCACTAATAAAAAAAAATTTAAATAAAAATAATTTTTTTGTCGAATGTGATAGAAATTGAAAGAGTTAGAATTATCAAAGGAAAAATTATTATTGGCCCATCAGACCTCAAACATGAGATTAACTTGGAAACTTGATATTTGAAAACTTTTACCACATAATTTAAAAGGAATTATTGAATATAAAACTATATTGAATTAAACAAACAAAGAAAAAAAACTGAATTGTATTGATTAGTACAATGCTCTTCCTATAAGAAAATTTTATAAAAGTACACAAAAGAAGAGTAAAAAGTTCGAACTACTTAAATAATAATAATAATAAAAATTAAAAAAATACGTAAGAAACACAAGTATCGTAACTCAGAACATTCTTTTATTGCTGAAGCTTCAAAAAATTATTTATTAAACCACAACTAATCATAATTTAATTTCTATTAGTTTCTGTTTCGATTTCGCAAGTGAGTTAAATTTAATTTCATACACATTGCACAGAGAAAATATTTTGCAAAAACATTTTTAAGATTCTAAAGTATAATTTGGAACAAAAAACTGAAAATTGATAAAAATAAAAAATAAATAACTGATTTTTTGGGAGTTAAATCCCTATAAACGTTATTGGAATCATAATCAACCCTTTGCACTCGAGGGCTCCGGAGCGGGGCCATTTAAAATTTGTCTTCAAGCTCGAGGGCTCCGCTACGGAGACAATGCAAATAACAATATAAATAATACGCTTCTTTTAATGCGTATATCCAACTTACATGTGAATATGATCTTAGGAAAATAATAAATAATTTAATAATGAAATAATTTAAATGGCTCCGCTCCGGAGCCCTCGAGTGCAAAGGGTTAAAACGCTATAATTTTATTTGGCTTTCTTACAAAAAATCTTGAAGTGTTTGTGGGTCAATATACTTTGATTAACGTTAAGGAAACCCGCATCACTACAATGATTTATCAAATATGTTTAATTTTCAAGTATCTTTCAGACAAGCATGAGTCAGCCACGTCAATCAAAAGGATATCTGTGCTTCCCACATGAATCTCAAGACACAAATACTTCATTTTCGAGAATTAACTATAATTAGTTCCACAAGCCTCCTATCGTATTACAATGACTTAAAAGCATTTATTGTCAACAATTCCAAAATACGGTAATTCCAATCAATTGAAAATAAATAGGCCAGGTAAGAAAAGAAAAAAAGGAGCTTCTAGTGAAACACATGCACACAAACACACAAAAAAGCGAAATTTTTTTTTTTTTTTTTTGCTTTTGTGTGTGTGGCGCGAAAGGATCGTTCTTGTTTATTATTATTATTATTAAAATCTGTTAGAAAATAGCTCATTAAACCAAATATTTAATCATTTTAGGCAGCGTACTGAACACCAGTGTCAGTAAAATTAAATTAAAAAAAAATAATAACAACATCTAAAAGTTAACATTTAAATGGTAAGTTTTATCGAATCACACCGACAAAATGCAGCCTGATGGCTAACTGGCTAGCGCTCTGGCTGTTGGTACCACAGGCTTCAGGTTTGAATCCTGGTTGTGGCAAGGATGTTTGGTGGTAGTTCGGAATCCACGTTAAACTGTAGTTCCCTGTCTAATTAGCTTGAAGTGTGCACAAAATGACCGTAGAGTAACAAACCATCATTAACGACAATTAACATCATCATTAACGACAAAATAATTGAAATAGTCCGAATGGCATTAAAACCGAATTTAAATGCTATGAAAGAGACATGGAAACATATTTGAATTCAGATTCGTGCAGGCCAAATCCATCAAACTACAATTAAATACCATTTTTAAATTAAAATAACAAATTTATTCAAACATAATTCATATATATATATATAACTAAAGCTTTATACAATGGAAATACTTCAGTATGAAATTTGAATGAATAAATGTCACAAAGTTTGATAGAATCCCGTTAATCTTTTTAAAAAAAATATCCTTTACATAGAATCAAAAGTGATTATTTTATTTTGATTTATGGTAGGGAAAAGGCTTTTGCCACAAATATTTTAACGTTACAACGGAGCTTATCGCTGTAATTAAGGCAAAAAAGTTAATTAGTGTTAACTTTCTAGTAAATCATTCTTCTTAATAATAAAAGTCAAACTTTCTAATACTTATAGAAATATTAATTCATTTACACTGAGGACAACAATACCTAAAATATTCTCATTTGTTTTAGCGGCTCGGACAGATTTTTTTTTTTTTCTTTCCTATCTGAAATATTTTTTATTATTAATAAATAAGGATTAGAATATCGTAACATCTTGATATATCGTATTTTTTTTTTTATTGTATACACTTTATCAAATACGTATAACATTTCTCCAATTTCATACAAATTTCAAATTCTTTTATTTTATGAAAACAGAAGCCTGCATTAAATTCCATAATCTAAGATTTGGTTTGTCGTCCTACGGTCATTTTTTGCACACTTTGGGCTAATTAGGCAGGGACCTACAGTTTAACGTGGATTCCGAACCACTAACATCCTTATCACAGCCAGGATTTGAACCTGAATCCTGAAGTACCAAAAGCCAGTTTGGTTTGGTTTATCGCTCTACGGTCATTTTGTGCACATTTTAGGCAAATTAAACCGTACCAAGGGCTAGAGTCAAGCCAATCCGCCATTCAGACGCTCCGTAATCTAAGCTACTGCTGATCATATTAATTACGTTTGATCATATTAATTTATGTAATACTTTAGATAGTTATATTACTAATTATCAAGAATATTTTTTGTTAGTTAAAATAAAAAAAAAATTTTTGAACAAAGTACAAATTATAAAAGTATTTTATATTTTTGAAGAAAAATTAATTTCTCCTGAAATATTTTGTTTTCCCTAAATAAATACTTGTTTTTATTTAACTTTTAAAATACAGTTAAAAATATAAAATAAAAGAATTCAGATTTGAGCCAACGATATTTATATCAATATCTTGCTACAAAAATTTGAATAGAATCAATTAATAATATTTTTAGCAGTTTTTTCCGAAAAATTATTACTTGGTTTTATCATTTTTTGGAAATTTATTTAAACCATTTTGAACACTTTCTATTATAATAATAATTTCGCTTAAAATTATATATCATTATCTTCTTCATATTGTTATAAGCCATTATTGTGAAATAAAAACTCTTTCTGTAATGGTTACCGTTAAAATCAGTCGCTTTATTTGATAGTAAAAGTCAATTAAAATGATTGGTCGAGATAATAAAGGTTTAAGGTTCTAGTTCTCATATTAAAAATTATGAGGATATTGTGACCGTTGAATGCGATATCAGACACATAAAAAGAAGACATATACGTCTAACTAACTACATCATTAACTAATTGGACTTGCACCATTTTTCGAATAGAATAACTCGTATGGCTTTTATGCTGCATCGCTTGTTGTTCGATGAACCTCTTCAAATATGAAAAGAACAACAATAAAACGGAAGATATTTTTAAAATTTATATTGAATACAATACATTCTATCATAATTAAAGAAAATATCTTGAGAAAAAAAAATTAAGATTTTATAGATTAAATTACGATTTAATTTAAAAAAAGAATTCATATTAATTTAAGATTGAATTTTAAGTAAATTAAGATTTTATTTTATTTTATTAAGAACTGTATTAATGCATGCTTTTCCTAATATTACCTACCAATAAGCATATTGACGATTTTCCTTAGCAAGATAGTGTCCCGCTATACAATTTTAACATTCAATAAATAAATAGTGCGTGTTCTTAACCATGAAACTACGTTCGGCAGTTTAAGGGAACCATGAGCTTGAATGGTTTGGTTTGTCGCTCTACGGTCATTTTGTGTACATTTTAGGCTAATTAGACCGGGACCTACAGTTTAACGTGGATTCCGAACCATCAACAAACATTCATACCACAGCCAACATTCGAACCTGAAACCTGTGGTACTAATGGCCAGAGCAATAGCCAATTGGCCATCACACCGCGATGAGCTTGGATGATGAGAGAAAAAAAGCATTATCTTTATTTTCAGTGATCTCTAACTAAAATTAGAATAAATTAGAGATCAGTAAAATAAAATTAAAGAAATTATAATAAATAAAGAATTACCAAATCATTCTCAATAAATTCTGAAACTATACTCAATAAATATGAAATATACTCATTAAGTTATGAAACTATCCGTTATTCATTCAAGTAATGGCAGCTAATATTATTCTGTCAAATACAAGTTTACTAGGTATGGGATAACTGTTATTATGATATTATAGCAATTATTAATAACAGCACTATGCTATTAGATAGCAGTGACCTGCTGTTTATAGGCTATCATGCGATGTAGTCTTCTAATTATCTGATAATTTATCAGCAGTAACCATTTAGAATTTAAATGTTAATGTCAATCATTATACATGATTTTTGAAAATAAAAATAAAATGATTTTGGTTTTCGCTCTACAGTCATTTTGTGAACATTTTGAGCTAATTAGACCGGGACCTAATCAAAATAGAAAAGTCCAAATCAAAATAGAAAAGTCCTTATAACAGAGTGAACATAATAAAAGTTTTTTGAATTTTTAAATAATATTTTAAAGTCGAGATTAATAATTTTAGTCGTGCATAAAATCAAGATAAATATACCGTAATAAACAAAAATATTTAGCTCCAAAATTGTAAAACATTTTTTAATTGCATTGATATGATAAACAGATTCGGTATTAAATCACCCATAAAAAATGTTTTTAAGGAAAATCATGCGAACTTAATCTATTTCAAAATGAAATTATAAATCTAAGTAACAAAATTTCGGGTTTTTTTTTTCCCCGCTATAAGATTACTCGTATTTGCCATTCATTATCACAACAAGTAACAGTATATTTCTGATATATACAACTGATATATTTCTGATACATGAACTGCTAGCACGCGATTTGATTGAGATTTATACAATGTGTAGATCATGACTAGGATGCTAACAGGCCAAAGTAATAAGCCCCCCCCCCCCCCAATAATTTGCAAGAAATTTCGTGTTTAAAAATTTTAAACGATTTTATGCTGTTAAAGCGTAACGAACACGTGGCGTAATAGATAAAGATGGTTTAGTTTGTCACTCTAAGGTCATTTTTTGCACACTTTAGGATAGTTAGACCAGAACCTACAGTTCAGTGTGGAATCAAAACCATTAACAAACATCCATATCACCGCCAGCCAAAACCTGAAGCACACAAAGACCAGAGCGTTAGCCAATTGGCCATCAGGCAGCAATAGATAAAAATGATAGTGGGCAATCCGAATGGAGCCTACTTTTTATATATATTTACGTTACGCCCTTTATAAATACATAAAAATTAGAAGAAAATCATTAAGTCTTTTCTACCAGGAATATATTTATATATATTTTCTTTTTTCATATATATATATATGATGTTTCTTTTGTTTTACCTAATGAAAAAAAACCCGCATTTAAAATTAACCCAATTTTCCTTTTTCACATGCAAGAGATTCTAGAGAATAAGATTGTAGCATTTGAAATAAAACACTTAATCAGAACAGAAAATTTTACTTGGAATCAGAACAAAGCATTCTATATGAACAGAAAATTTTATTCTAACACTATATTCTTATTAATAAAAATATATTAATAATTACATTTCGTAGATACATTCATTACATTCTAATAATTTTATTACAGAATATTCTAACTAAAATAATAAAAAAAAAAAAATTAGAAGTCTGTTTTGAATTATTTATTTACGTAGAATTCCAGAACTGGTCAACTAAAGTTACAATAAGAGAGGAAATAGAATGAGTTAAAAAGCATTCAAATATCGAATGATAAATTTGTTGAGCTTGTACCTTTAAGGAAAAAAAGAAGTATCATAAATGTAAACAAATTCCATTTTCTAGTAGATGTACTCAAAAAATCTCTATTAATGCAAATACTTAATATTTATAAGATCTTCTAGATGCCTTGAAGCATATTGATTCTCCTGTTTTCACAAAGAATATCCAACCAGGCTTTTCTAATACTTTTTCTGCTTATAATACTTATATGTGGATTTGGAATTTAATGAAATTGCAAATTCTTTGGCGAAGAATGCCAGAAGTCTACATCAGACTGCCTAGCAGATGCAAATGCCTCGGCAAAATTTAAACTTATAATTCCTTCTAAGATTAAAACTGAATACCGACAGAACTAATGACGACAGAAAAACAGCTACTACTCTCACAAGATTAAGGATGAAGCACCAAGAAAATATGAAAATTTCTGCTGATGGCGTTAAAAAACACCAAAAAATGTGGCTACTGCCATGATGTCGAGCTTACTCATCATGTCTTTGATTGCCCAGCTGTTGCAGCCGCCATACATTGTCTGGACCATCCTTCGGAAGAAGATTTATACTCCGAGCTAGCAAACAACAAAGCCAATATTATTCGGGAGCACCACGATATTTGATTCTTTTTTGTACTCTTCAGGGGATACAATAACAACAA
>BPLQ01010834.1:1517833-1573874 GCA_021605075.1 Caerostris darwini
ATATTTCTAATATAATATAAATATACATAAAATGATCAGTTAGATTAATGGAATATTTTATCCATTCAAGATTTGCATTGAAACGAATTAATAGAAGTGCTTAAAAAAATCTTCTAAAAGCACGGAAAATAATTACTCGGTAGTTAAAGAGACCCAAAAAGAATTAAAATTTTTATACATTATTAATTCTAAAGAAAAAGAAGTAAAAAAACAGCGAAATAAATAAAAAAAAAAAACGTTATGAATAGATATATGGAAAAAGACAAATTTTGAATCTTAAAATACTTCTAATATAATATAAATATACATAAAATGAATTCATTCCATTAATCTAGCTGATCACTTCAGCATAATAATATTTGAATTCCCAATTATTAAATATTCTATCCATCCAAAAGTAAAAAAGCGAAATAAATAAATAAATAAAAACATGAATACATACATGAAAAAAGTTATTTAATTAACGTGTTTCGTAAAGACATTAAAAAGGCAAATTTTGAATCTAAAAATATTTCTAATGTAATATAAATATACATAAAATGACACACGTCCACACGAAAGACACGTATTGTATAAATTTTAAATAAATGCATATTTAAATATTTGATTCTTAAGGTATGGAGATGTTTTCTTTTTACAGGGTAGGATTGTCAGCCATACTTCAACGCTCTACGATCATATTAGACCTGGACCTACGGTTTAAAGTGAATGCCGAATCACTTCAAACATCCATGCCACCGCCAGGACTCGAACCTGAAACTTGAGGCGCGAGCATCTCAGCGCTAGTCACTTGGTCATCAGGCCCTAATGAGCACATGTAGGATCCCAAATTTATCATTCCCATTCTAATGAGAAATTAAAGTCTATAAATATATAAGGCAATAATCTATTAACAATTGGCAACTTATTCCTAAGATTTATAAGTACCCTAGTAGTTATATAACTGTTAGTTGAAATTAATAATCGTTTAAAATATTACACATTTATTCCAATATGAATTTAAGTATAATTAGGTTCGTGGTCATAATATGTTTCCTTATCATCACAACATGTGCTTTTATGTTACTGTTTCCTATCATTTACTAACAGGACTAGGTAGTAGTAGATTGGAAGAGTAATCGAGTGTTTCCTTATGAACTAAATATTATTTACTAACCAGACTATGTAGTAATTGATTGGAAGAGTAATCGAGTGTTTCCTTATGAACTAAATATCATTTACTAACCAGACTTGGTAGTAGTTGATTGGAAGAGTAATCAAGTGTTTCCTTAGGAACTAAATATAATTCACAAAACAGACTATGTAGTAATCGAGTATATCATTATATTTCACTTTGGTTAAATTTCTATTAGTTCGTTGTGTATTAATAATTTATATCTTCCAAGCGTAAAAACAATTTTTTCAGAAAATATCAAGAAAAACAAAACAGACTTTTTAGCTTTTATTTCAGCATTTTTTTTTTTTTTTTCGAAAATTAAAATAATTAACTTTGTTTGAATGGAATGTATTCAGTCATTGTTTACACTTTAAAAAAAAAGGGTTAGGCATTTAGTCTGAAAAGAAGCATATGAATTTGATTTGGTATTCAGCTTTAAATTCACAGTTCAGTTGCATTTCATACTTAAGGAAATTTCCATACAATAAAAAGCTACGACTCTGTTTACTTCACGTTTAATAATCCGTTATTAACCATTTCATTACATTTACAAGGAGAGGTAATGAACTATCATAATGTGAGCTCTAAATGTTCACTAACGTGAGTGAAGTCTATTTTCCAGAAGATATTCCAAAGATACAATATATGTATATATATATATTCAGAAATGCATCCAACTAATTTGACCAGTTAACATCTTAATTATAACATATACTAAGTAAGTTTCCAGTTCAGTTCACACATGGATGGCGTTAACGGCACATGCAGTTAACACGTATGTCTATAAAAAACAACCCACAATTTCTGATATCTGTCAACAATAATCAGTCATAATACAAACACATATCGCAACGCAAAAATATTTTTTTAAAAAAACGAAGATGTCGCGTTTTGTGCCAAACAAACATAAAGCAGAAAAGCAAAGTTTCTGTTAACTTTTTCAAAAAAATGTATCTGAAGCACATCATTTGCTTGAGGAAGTCTAAAGGTCAACAAGCCCCACCAAAAATTACACGTGAAGATTGGTTTAAACGCCTCAGAAGTGGCGATTTCGACACTGAAGACAAGGTGCTCTCCGGATGATGAGCTGCTAAAACAGGTCGAAACCGTTAATGGCCATCGCTACCGTCAACAACTAATCAATTTGAACTATGCATTGTTCGAAAAACGGCCAGAATGGGAAACGAGACACGAACGATTGATATTGCAGCACGACAAGGACACCATCAAAACACTGAATGGGATCTGCTATCACACCCGCCGTATTCGCCAGGCCTGTCCCCTTTCTAATTATCACTTGTTCCGGTTGATGGCTCATGGTTTGTCTGGACTACAGTTGGCCAATTTTGAAGAAGTGCAAACTTGATTGGATGAATGGTTTTGGTCCAAAGACGCGTCGTTTTATAGTCGTGGTATTCATGTATTGCCAGAGACATGGCTAAAATGTGTAGCTAGGTGGGGGTCAATACTTTGAATAAACATTTTTTTTGTATTTTTCTTGAACTATGCAATTATTTATTGATAAAAAAACTATAAATTTAGTTGCGTACCTAAAGTATAGTATTCATATCAATCAAATTAGAGATAGAGAGTTCGTTACCTATCCTAGTAAACGTAATGTTTAGTTTAGGAATAAGTAATCAAGTCTTTAAGAAAGGCACCAAAATGAAGCCAAAGTTTGAAGTACTTTGAAAATGATTCGTAATCTTCATTTTTATCTTTCTAAGTTTTTTAACTATTGATAACTTTGACTTGATAAGATATATGAAAATTTATTTACGGTATTAATGTTTGCCGAATGGAGAATAAATTGTCATTATCTGCTCCTGTGTGTAAATGCAAACCGATTTGTGCATTAAGAACTAATAATTTCATTGAATTCGTTTTTCATAACAATCTATAAACAGCAAATAAATAATAAGGAACTAATGCAAAATATCTCGTAATAGTTTTTGAAACATATTGTGAATCTTAAAAAATTATGGGGAAAAAAAAAAAAAAAAACTACATCAGGCTGCCTAATTCGCCACCCAGCAATTTTATAACAGAGGCCTAACATAGAATCGTAAATTTCTTTCAGTCTAGAAACTTTTATGTATTTATTTTAAAATTTAATTGCATAAGAATATTGAAATCATTATTTTTTTAAATACCAATCTACACTTGGTAATTTGTTTAATTGGTACAATGCTTTTAAAATACCAATCTATTAATATACAATCTATATCAATCTACAATTTCTATCTTCATTTATCAAGATATTTCTTTTTTTAATGGTTAAAATTCCTTGACCTGCGAAATTTTTTTTTTTTAAATATATATATATATATACTAAAAAAAAAAAATTTCACAAATTATTAAGGTACGTCATTTTCATTCATTTGTCATGATGAATATCTTAGATTAATATAATTTGTAAAGATTCCACAAACTAATAAATGTGCTGTAAAAAGCCCCCGGGGCCCCCCCCCCCCTTCAAATGCGGCTGATGGAAGCTAAACAGTTAAATACCCCTGTGCACTATACGAATGGTTTTAGGAGCTGAGCAACTTTTTTAATAGCAATAACCCACGAGTTTTTCCGATATTTCCTCGTGTTCTCTAAAGTCTTCAATACTATACTGAAGTCAAAATAACCAATGCATAATAGAAATTCAAAATATTTTTACATACGAAAGCATGTTAATATGATTATACTTTTTATCATTTTAAGATAATAACAATACAATTAATGAAAATAATTTGTATCTTAATACTAACAGGACTATATTAAGTGACCAATAGCATAAAGTACCCATTCATACAGAGATGAGTCACTTTTTGCAATTTTAAATTTCAATCACTTAACTAAACATTTCAAACTTAATCTCCTCCACTATGCACAGACAACTGACTACGAATAGCATATATTCCATTTGAATACACTAAGACTCACAGCACGCTTAAAGCCAGCTGATTTTTCCAGATCATTTTTGATGGAGTCCTTCAACTTTAAATATAGTTTAACTTAAAGAAAGGGACTAATTTTTATTTTCCATGCTAACTGTAGATCAGTTGCTGAAACATGTGCACAGAATTATAGATATTGAATAATATATTATCTGAAATTATGGAAGCACATTTTATCCTTGACATAATCAGTCTTGTACTGAATATGTTAAATACAAAACATTAAAAAGAAGTAAAATGCATATTTCTGTAACCTGTTTCTTCTTTAGATGGAGATATTTTAATTTATACTAGGATAAAATTAACTTATTTATAACATAGAGTAGAATTTTGACAATTAATTTTAAGAACAATGCAAAAAGTTATTTAAGAGAAATGCAAATATTCTATTCATTCAAGTTTGACAAATGATAAAAGTTAAATGACAAAATAACTTAAAAAATTTAAATTGTTTTGCCTACCCTCGCCTTAAAAAAACCTCCTTCATTAATACGCTAAAAATAAAATAACACAATTCAATAAAAAAACTTTTAATTGGTATTAAAATCAATACCGTGCAATACTTCATTTCAATGTTTCAGAAGCAACATATGTTTACATATTACAACATATGTTTCAGAAGCAACATATAAAGCGCTGTTTTCAAAAACAGCTTCGGTATTGTATCTTCAACACAGATTTAGACTCATTTTATATTTTTAATCCTGTCATAAATATTTTAAAATTTTAATGTTGCATATAAAATGTTTTCAAATATTGTTTATTAAAAAGGCATGTAGCACTATAAATAATCTACAAGTTTCTTTTGCATCGCAAAAAAGTAGATTAAGTTCAGTGAAAATATAAAATATAATCTCTTTTAGACAGACTTTTTAAAGAAAAAAATTGACGTATGCCATTTACATTTGTCCATTTATACTGAAATAAAGAAATATGCTAAAATGCTAATGCTGTTTTTCTTGAATTGCCAAAATAAAATTCCTTGGCATGTTTTTAAAATTGGCATTTCACTACCCATTCATTTTTGGAAATATATCTAATTGAATTAACAGCATTTTTTTTTTTTTTTAAGTCTACAGATCAAGCAAGTCTTTTTTTATTAAGCTTCATAAAAAAAAACTCCAAAATAGCTGCGAAGTTAAAACGCCATGCTGGTTTCCCCTTCCTTAATTTTCAAGGCAAAGAGGAAAAGTCCTTCAGCGTTTAGTTTTTAGCAAGTTAATGTCGCTAGACATTTTGACAGGATTTCTTCTCAATTAAATATCAAACACGAAAACACTGGCTAAACCCAGCCATCGGGAAGCTTTTAATCCCCAATGAGTTTGCAGTTCAAACGGTCAGTGTCAGAACAAAGTAAAAACTTAAACAAACCACCAGCAGTTTCTCAAGGCTAAAGCGATCAATCTCGTATTCATCTCGCACGTAAGCGGGGATTGGAACAAAAGCCAGGTTACAGAAAGCCACACTTAAAATAATCGCAGAATAATAACAAAAAACCCTAATAACGATAAAATAAAAATGAAACTACTAAGAAACGAAAGAAATAGACAAAGTAGCAACTGACGTAATCTTCTTGGAAATTATGCTGCGATGACGATCACTTCAAAGAGGATTAGACGAGAAGACACTCAATGATCGAAGTTGCAGTAGAAGGCAAAGATAAGATCTCGGTCACGTGCTTTTAAAAGTCAAGCTAATCCTCTCCCGGATATGGTACGATCACAATAACTCGCAGACGCATTACGATCGGATTTCACAGAAAATTTGAAAGGATTGGCGATCTGGCGAATGCGAAACTAATCTTTCCACCGCGGAATAAACCAAAAGATTTCTGACAGCGATGGAAGACCTTTTAAGAAGGATGCCTAACTTTAAAAATCCAGTTTTCGCATCGGAAGAGAATAATCCGATAACAGACAATTATGCCCTGCCTGTTAAAGAGATAAAAGTTAGACAACAGAATGCCTATATAATCCACTCACTTCCTTTCCATCTCATCTCTGCAGCACGACTTTAAGAAAGACTTAGTGGCGACTGACAAGATTAAGATTCAAACGAAAGAGGAAATGAAATATCGATACTCAAATCTACTTTTTTATTCGTTAACAACAAACCAACCATTCCATAATTGGAATGTTAGTCTTATCAAGACGAAACTTTGACAAACAAAGAAGCAAATCAAAAATATTTGTCTGTGACATTAACCAATCAGATTTCTAATGCTTTCATGCTCCGTTTGGTTAAATGTTTAAGTTAAAATACGAGGTTCTACATATTATTCCTTCGTATTAATAGACAAGTTAAAAAGCCCCAAATTTATTCCAGTACTTTAAAAATTCTTTTAAAAAAACAATAAACCATTGAATTAATTGACCTTTGCTTTCTTACAAAGGTATAATAAATCACAGAAAAATACTTCTAGTTAGTGGAGAAAAATACTAATATTTTACAATCTTATAGTATTTCTTGGCAAATGCCAGAAAAAAATTAATTAAAATATTTTACACGGGAATTAAAATACTTTACATGAATTATAAAGAATAAGAATAGGATTAATATTAGTTTACTAATTATTTAAAATTTCCTCTTATTTAAAGAAAAAAAATTAAGATTTCATAAATATTTAATCTCTAAGGATTAATGGAATTAATAAATCAAAAAATATTTCGAAAATTTAAAAAAAAAAAATGAATTATTGTATTGAAATTCTGAACTAAGAAAATGATAGGCTCTGATATGGCGATAGTAAAAATTTTACATTGAAGAATTATTTTGTTTCGTAAAATTCTTGACACTGCTTTTATAAATGCAATAATTAAACAGGAAATCTCCTTAATTAAAGTATCTTTATCTTTTCTATGTTTTCAAAGGCATGGGGAACTATTATCATAATTTTTAAACAATATTTGAAGAACTGGAAAGAAAAAAACAGACAATAATAAAATTGGTAATGCTTACCAGACGGATTCAGGCAAACTAATCGAAATTTGAATTTATTTCAGAAGATACACATAAAACGTTATACTTAGTAATAAAATTGGTAAAATTTAATGCTCCATCATGATACTGTACATGCTTAAATATCATTGAATGCATTTTATTGCTGATATAACTTTGACAAGACACCTGTCAGGGTTATGTCGTGAGTTGCTATCCATTTTTAGTATAGTTATCAATTTTAATACCAATACTCTATTCCAAATTTTCTACTTAAAGGAAAGTTTACTAGGAATAATCTCTCGTACTCAAGGCATATAGTTGGAGTTTCAAAAGATTATTTTTATCGAAAAATTTAACTAACATTTGTAACAGATTTTACTAAAAGAATAACAGAATTCTCTATCAAAATTAAATTGCGGCACGTATATTTGGCTATTTTTATTATTATTTTTTTTTACACGAAATACGTGCCGCAATTTAATATTTGATAGAGAATTCTGTTATTATTTTAGTAAAATCTGCTTTTATAGAAATCCAACAAGAATTGTTAAATTGTATTTTTAAGATAAAGACCAAAATAAATCAATAAGAATAAATTTTGTGCCAATATTTTATATAGCTGAACTTTTAATTGTACGCTCTGATTTTTTTTCTTTTCCTTATTTTAATCATTTGCAAATTGTTATTATTGTTATTTCTATTACTATTTATTTAGAAAATTAATAATAATTTGCAGATGATTAAAATAAGGAAAAGGAAAAAAAAATCAGAAAGTACAATTAAAAGTTCAGGTATATAAAATATTAGCACAAAATTTATTCTTTATGGTTTATTTATGTCTTTATTTTAAAAATACAATTGAGCTAAATGAGAGCATAGGATTAAGAAAAGTCATATAATTATCCAGAAGGGCTATTGCTAAATTCAAATCGAAATGTAACAATTTTTTCACTGCCCAATGCAATATGACTAACTCTCGTTTAGCATATAATGCTTGAATCAAATACAAATAAATCCAACAATATCCGGATAACAAATATATTCACTAAATATTAATAACGCCCATTTTTGGGAAAAACTACATATAATGTATGAGAATTTTTTTATCGCTATTATTACTCGCTTAATAATTTTATAATTAAATAATTTAAGGTACTTTATTTTTATTTATCTAATATTTTATTTAATAGTTCGGGTTAGATTTCTATAAAAGTAGATTTTCGTATTAAATAAAAATTAGTTAAATTGACAGAATTACTAGATCTTCCATTGCTTTTAAAGACAAAAGCGAACAAACTCAAAGAATAAATTACCAATATATTTAAAATGATATCTATAAAGAGAATTTTCATAAATGGCCTTCTTTATGTATTTTATTAATTGATTATTTTCAGTCATCTTGTTTGATACCAAACCGGAAAAAAAAAACAATATTTCACAATTTATAGTTTAAATTACTTGCTTTTAGTAATCCAATACTTATCGAATTAGTCAAATTGAAGATATTAAGGAAACAATTTAATTATATCATATAAGAAACTTGAAATCACTATTACGATATATTAAAGAATTAAATATCTCATTCCACTTCCATCACATTCAACAATTCTAATTATAGTATATAAAAATATTTATTTCATGTATGAATATATTTTAACGCTTGTTCATAACATCATCTGTCTTTTAACTATCAGAAACAAAAACTAGAACTAGAACAAAATAATGATGGGAAAAGGACAAAAATATAAATTTCAAATTACATACTTCATATAATTGAATATTATTTTCGCTGTTTCGTTATTAAGGGTCATTATATTACTCCAATATTAACTTTCATATATGAATATAACTGTTACACAACGAACGATACTCATTAAAAAAAAATTATTACTTAATCTAATCGGTATTATATGATATCGGTAAGTGAAGAGTCTTATCTTTCCAGCAATTAATTTGGAAGGAAGGAATATACTGACTGAACATGCCATGCAGCAGTACCTAAACAAGTCTAGCTTCGTCTACAAATTTATTCCCTTCTAGGCCTTTCGTTTTTCCCACACATGCAATATTCCTTTGCCCTCAATAACTTTAAAGACATGACAAATAAATCATGTCACATACAAAAAAGAGCGAATTTGCTTTTATTGCTAAACCACGAATTTAAAATGGTTTAACTATTTTTTAAAACAGAATGCTGAGATAACAATCGGTTGAAACAAATACAATATTTAATATTAAATGGATTTCAGTACAGTAATGTGATACGTTATGAGGGCCAAAGGACAGGGTAATAGACTAAAATTCAATCTATATAAGTGTGCTTAATCTATATAAGAAATCTTAGATGATTACTTAAGATTCTTTGCTATTCCACACATCCCAATGACATGTCCAAACAGTATTTTTCTTTTCTTAATTTGCTTATTATATATATTTTTGAAATGTATATTTCAATTCAATGAAATTATCATCAATAACACGACACCCTAGAGTGAGCCAAGGCTTTCCTTTGAAGAGATTTCCAAGCATTCCTCTGGGTGACAATGGTCCTCCAATTCCTAACCTTCAGTACAGCAAAATCTTTTTCAACGGCGTCTATCCATTGCAACGAGGGTCGTTACCTTCCTCTTTGGCCCTGTGGCTTTGCCAAAACGAGCCTTTTTACAGGGTATAAATTATTCATTCTAAATATATGAGCAGCCCTGTTTAATCTATTGATCTTAATAAATTTTATAATATCTGGGTCTTTACAGCATTTATAAATTTCTGCGTTGTACAGTATTCTCCATCAATCACTTTGCTTAACACCTCCAAGATTACCCCCTTAAAATCTTCCGCTCAAATATACCCAATTGGGCTTCATTCAGATCTTGCCAAAGTCCAATTTTCAGAGCCATAGACCAAAATCGGTCTAATAAAGTTTTTATACAACAAGAATTTAGTTTTTCTGCTTATGAACTGTGATTTAAACAGATTTATTAACCCAAAAAAGGCCTTATTGCAGACCCAATTCTGTTTTTTATTTCAGGTAAGATATTATTTTGACAATTAATTTCTGATCAATCTAAGAAAGGTTAAAAAAAAAAAAAAAAACCGACTTGTAAGTTAACATTAGTTACACCATTACAAAACAAGCTTGAAAAGTAATAAATTAAAAATAATAATAATCTAACAAAGTATAGATGATGAGAAAAAAATATAATAATTCCTGCTTCGAAACACTGAATTTGATTAAGTGAAAACAATGTTAAGTTTCATCTTATCAACAATATGTCATGCTTCTCAAGCACAAAGGTTCGTTGAGCGCCAGTAACCATCTTCAATAGTTGGTATATCTGATATTTATTTATCAAAAATAAAACTTAATGCTCATCGCTTGAATTATTGTATTGTTCCAATCATTTACCAGTAGGAATTCTCCTAATTCTGCTAAAAAGTTAAGAACTGCGTAAGATATATATTCTCAGTAATCCTTACATTTATGCAAACTAAACTAAAAAAACCATAATTCTTTACTAAAAAGATTTTAGTGATATTTTCAATAACTTATAAGTACGTGGCAATGTGTTGTTAATTTTACAGACTTAATATTGCGATAAACTGAATTGTAAGTATTTTATCTTTTCGCTATCAAACTAACGCACTCATGGTTTAATCTATGAACTTCTTTTATTGATCAATCAATAACTCGTAAAACATTTTATCAGAAATCAAAGTTTCATGGCTAATTTTTAAACTTTATTGATTAAACAGTATTTGAATGTAACTATAAACATAAATAAAATTTGCAAAATACAATAAACTGTCATAAAAAAAGACTATTAAGCTTTTTTATTGTAAGCATATATATCACATGACATCGGTTATTATAACATTTGCTTGTAAAAATTATTTAAAGAGCTTTTCAACTTGAATATATTTTTCAGTGGATTACGTCGTTAAAAGTTTCATTATGTCAGAATTTGCACTACTCTAAATAATTAAAGATTAGATATTGCTGATGAGGATTGCTGGCTTTAGACAGATGCTGATGAGAATGAGATGATTGATACACTGACCACATTATGCCATAAGAACCATGAAATAAAATTAAAAAAACACCCACACAGATAAAAGAAAAAAAAATTGTGATTTATTATTTATTTTCTGGTAGGAAATGAAAAATACAAAATTTTTCCATCTCAGAATAACAAATAGAAAAAGTACAATATCTGGAATGTAAGTCATTTTTAATAGAGGGTATAGTACCCATCGTCAGGCAGCAACTTTGAAAACATATGGCACACGGACGGTATTCAGGCATTCTGCCTTTACTGTTCCAAAAAAGATTTTTTTCAGCGCTTAGATCGTGTATGGAGACGATAGGCGGCAAGCAATTCGCCTGCCTAAAATGTCTCAAACATGTTCCATTGGGTTCTTGTCCGGAAAATATGCTAGCTAAACCAACTGAATGATGCAATACAATCGTCCACCAGCCAAACATGTTATCATGTATGCAAATTAATTTTCAGCGTAAAATGTCTCAGAATCTCATTCATATATCGCTGAGCCTCCAGAAACCCATTTCTAATAATGTAGAAGTCAGTTTGGCCATTCATGGAGACCATCACATCTGATTTTCCAAATGTGATTCAATAATTTCTTACAAGCATGCATTACAGTTTGGAGCCTCATGCTCCTTCCATGTGGAAATTCGCCTATTATCGGGACAGCAATGTAAAGCGGGACACATCGGAGAAGATAACATTGCTTCATTCATTTTTCCTCCAATTAACATGCTCTTTTGCCCACTCCTGCGAGCAGCAAAGTTACTGTACTTTCTATTAGTGAAAAACATTCCACAGATCTGCGACCTACAATGTGGAGTCTGTTTCGGAGAATTTGAGTCGAAACTCTGATGCCAGTAGTCAGGCGAAGTTGTTGGAGAAGAGGGTAATCATGCTTTGGTTTTCCCTGACTGTCAGCCTTAAATATCATTCTGGCTTCTACAATGTTGGCTTTGTCTTTGACATGCATTTCCAATATCCGAAAATAGATTCCAAATTCTCGAAATCACACATTGTGATACTCCATATACTACGGATTTGTGTTTGGCCCTCTTCTAAGTGACCAATAACTTTGAAGGCTTCCGATTCTGTTAAATGACTTGGTACCTACATCGCAATCACGGTAGAAATCAGTCAGTACACACTGAATATTTTTTTTTAATTCACCTTTTCCATTAAGTAAACTGTAAGCAAAAATTTAAAATTATGTCGAAAACAAATTTTGCATTATCAGTCGTTAAAAAAAATACGAGAAAAGTGAGGGTTTTTTTTTCAATTATTTAGATGGATTGTTATTTCACAGGAAACTTACAAAATCCTAAAATTATTTTGAGGTCAGTAACAGGGATGTGCATTTATGTCCATTTATAAATATAACTTTTAAGGTTAAGCAATGGTATACAGTAACTCAGAAATCTATTCTGTGTTTTCAACAATACTGTTTTTGATGGGATTAAAATAGGTCTCTATTTTTGTACTTCAGAAGCTACGAAAAAGCTTCAAATGACGGATATCAATTGGATAATAAAAAAAAATTATAACATAAAATTAAGCAGAAACAAAACTTTTAATAATAAAACTATGTATTTTAAATTTCTTACTAAAATAATCAGAAGATAATTTATAGTTATATCAACACTCAAAAAAGATATTAAATAATTTACTAAAATATAACTAATTGGTAACATTACCACTGTGTGTAAGAGTCACAATATTTTCATCATTATTATTAGAATACTTGGAGGACACATTTTTTTCTGGCATTTCTATTTTTTTCCTATATTTATTATTACTATTATTATTAAAGTTTCATTATAGTATCTTCGTATTTCATGTCACGATTTAGATAATTATTGAACATTAATTATTTTATGGAGAATATTACATTACCATCATAAAATTAATTACCCAAATTAATTTTCTTAAAATTTTTTTTGAAAGTTTCCTAATTTATTTCAATGGTTATCTCATTTAAAGAAATATATTTTCACTAAATAAATATTCCTCCTTATATGACTTTGAATTTTGTTATTTATTTATTACTATTTTTTTCACTTTATTAAATTTTGAGTAGAACTAGATTTCAATAACAAATAATCTTTATATCTCATAAATTTTAACTTTGATAATTAGTTTTGAATTTTATATTTCTTTTAACTTATTCAATTTCGAATGCATTAATATGCAATCATTTAACACTTCACATTGCACTAACATCTTTAATTCAGTATCGTATATATAAAAACCCTGCCAAATATTTTTCAATACCCAAAAAATTTTGTATATTTCTCGTTGAACTTTTATCTTAATCCATAAATTATTTTATCTAAAACAGATTATTCAGATTTCAAAAAAAAAATAAAAAAAAGTCCCTTAATGCACAACCATCTATCCATCTGCAGATTTATTGATTTTAAATATTTCAATGGTAAGATTACAAAAAGAAAGAGAGACTTATAATAATTATTTAAATATGTCCTCTTTCTAATAGCAAATACAAAAAAAGGTACTTAATCAAAGGAAGCTTTTCCGAGAACGTAAAGATACTTCTTGCCTTCAGGCAAAATGATGCAAAAATAAATAGACAACATGAAAGCCTATCTATCATATAAAGTTAACTGTTCAATACAATGGAAGCGTTTTATGTATTTTACGAGTTATGAATTTTAAACCGATAATTAGAACCACTTTTTGTCATCTGATATACTGTATAGCAGACGAGACCCTTGTAAAACATCTTTTCAACAAGATAAACAATATGGTAGCCAAAATGTGCAGATTTGTGATGGCCTTGAATGAAACTACAAAATCAGTTACCTGAACATGGCAGCGCAAAAAATATCAAAAGTGAAAATACAAATTCTAAAGCGATTCATGTGCAATAGAGCATTATACGTCGTAATAAATTATCGTTAAAAACTGCACCAATATTGAAATACTTGTAGTCAAGTTCACGACAAAATTGGCAATACATTAGCACTATAATTATAATACAGTTTGCTACACTAAATATAATTAAAATAAACAAAACCAAAATTATTTTTTATGTAAAATTCAATCGAATAAAGGTCTTAATTATAATTACAAATAATTCTTATTAAGAATAATTATTTCCACTATTTGTAAACAAATGGTAAATCTATTGATGTTGAAGATATACAAATGAGACTATAATAAATGTAACAGATATTCTAATCTTCATATAGTATACAGAAAAAAAAACATATTCTACGGATATTTATGTGTTTGCATCTTAGATATTTTTGACTTTGTTTTTTAAATTTAAATTTCAGGTGCAAATCTCATACTAGCTTTTCAAGATGATGAGAACTATGAAAGAGGTCTATGATTTTTTTAAAACATTATCCTATTTAAAAAAAGTCAAATTTTATGAAAAAGATCAAAAATTTATAATTTTTTTCCTAACACTTTTTGTATACGTATATCAAAATAAAAATTAAAATAATGAAATGAATACACTCACAGTTTTAGACCATTGATACTCCCAAAGCATATAAGTGCTTTATTTTATTTTTTTCTTATTTCATTTTCCAACAGATAAAGCCATCATCAGCCATCCATACAGCAAAAGGTTTTTTATTATTATTTTTTTTACACAAATATTCTTTTTACTAAGCTCGAGGGTTACGTTTAATTACATTTTAATTAAAGAGCATTTGCTTCACAAAAGAAAAGAAAATTCTTTAAGACACAAAAAAAAAAAAAGCGTGGAGATATCAGCAAAACAAAGAGATACCGTCCCTCCCCTTACCTTCGGTAATGCACTGCCATTTAAAACAAACAGCCAGAAATATTTGTAATTAATGGGATGTGGAGGTATTAATAGATTGTGGGCAAAAGAAACTTGAATGTGGGAGGGGGGTCCAGCGACTGACAGAAGCTAGTTAAGCCAGGTAAAAAGAAAAAGGCGGATGAGAAGGTAGACCCCATTAACGTTCCTCGACGTTGGACCCCAGCTTTACTCCAGTCAAACTTCAAGAATATTAGCTGGAATATTTGCGGTATCTTTGATGACTTTAATTCGCTAAAAATGCTTTTCTTTTCGTTCAATGTATTACATCTTCGTTCTGTGCCTCCGCAGAGGAATACCTTTTATCTTGCCTTTTAATCTCTCGTCCCATTAGGCATAGCTCGCGTCTGATTATCCTTTGTTTTCCCCGCACTTTTAATCCGCTATTCAAAGAACGGATTCATTTATTTTCCCCATGAGCTGATTATTACTTTACACGTCGCCCAAGACAAGTTGTTATTCGCCAAAAAATGGAAGGGAGGGAGGGAGGGAAGCCCATTTATTCGTATTTTGTTGCAATTTTCCCCAAACTAATTCATTCGGGGAGATCACGGAAAATGAAAATCGTCGCTTTCTTTGTGGAGGGGGAAACATTAATGAGGTCAAATTAAAAGTCAATGCATTTGAATAAGCTACGATCGGTTCTTGTAAAATTTTGAGAATCACTAATGGAAGAGGCGCAAGTGTGTTTGATGAATTACTCTGTCGTGGTTTGTGCGATTTAATCTTGCACAACCGCCTAGTGCCATGCCAATTATTACTGAGAATGCTCTTCCCCTACCTCTGCATATACATCGTCAAAACTTTTATAAGAGACAAAACTTCTCAATTATAATACTTGGATGCGATTGTAATTTAGAACTCTTATCCATTTAAAGAAACTTTATTAAACTTGACGATCATTTTCAATTATATCTCACTGTTGTTCACTTTCAAATCTGCATAGTTTTTCATATATCAAAGCTCAAAATTACAAGCATTACATATTACAAAATTATAGACATTACATGTCCAGACATCAACAAGCTTAGTAAAATGGCTGACGTAACACGCTGTCATTTGTATTCCTATTTAAGTGATTTGTATTAAAAATTTCCCTAAAATACAGATTTTATTACCATGTACTTCATACCAGATAATGTGGGAATACCAAAGTGGTACTTCTATCAAAATTGCTCAAATATCAAATAGATTTTCAGCACAAACTGTAAAAAGAAATACCCATACTGAAAAAAACAAATGTATAGCAGAATTATGTAGGAAGCCCATGATCATAATAGTATGTACTTCTAATATTGTGTTAACGTAGATAACTTCAGCGAAGTATTAAAAAAAAAGAATCACTAATGGAGGAAGAGCAAGTGTGTTTGATGAATTACTCTGTCGTGGTTTATGCGATTTAATCTTGCACAACCGCCTAGTGTAATGCCAATTATTACAAAGAATACTCTTTACCCTTACCTCCACATATACTTCATTAAAACTTTTATAAGAGACAAAACTTCTCAATTATAATACTTGGATGCGATTGTAATTTACCATGCATTTTTAACTCTTATCCACTTAAAGAAACTTTATTAAACTTGACGATCATTTTCAATTAAATCTCACTGTTGTTCACTTTCAAATCTGCAAAGTTTTTCATAAATAAAAGTTCAAAATTGCAGACATTACATATCACAAAATTACAGACATTACATATCCATACATCAATAAGCTTAATAAAATGGCTAGAGAAATGTGCTGTCATTTATACTCCAATTTAAGTGATTTGTATTCAAATTTTCCTAAGGTACAGATTTTATTAAGCTGCACTTCATACCACATAATATGGAGATACAAAGTGGTACTTCTATCAAAATTGCTCAAAAATCAAATAGATTTGCTGTACAAACTGTAAAAAGAAATGAAAAAAAAGAAAAAATAAATGCACAGATGTGGTCTGGTTTGTCACTCTACGGCCATTTTGTGCACACTTTAGGCAAATTAGACCGGGACCTACAGTTTAACGTGGATTCCAGACCACTCACAAACATCCATGCTACCGCCAAGATTCGAATTTGAAGCCTGTGATACCAAAGACCAGATAAAGAAGAAATATGCGGGAAGCCCATGATCATAAAAGTATGTACTTCGACATTGTATTAACATAGATAACTTAGTGCAGTATTAAAAAAAGAGTTACAATTTAAAAAATTATTTAATAATAAAGAATTACAATTTAAAGAATTATTTAATAATAAAGAGTTACAATTTACAGGTTTAATTACCAATTAAAAAATAATATATTATAAATCATTATTATAATTCAGAATCCTAGTTTTTTTAATTTCTGCATTCAATTTAGTTTCGCTTTTACAGTACAAAATAGTTATCAACCTAAATTTAAAATTTTTATCCAGATAACCAAAAACCGTATTTCATTTTGAAATAACTATTTTAACTACTAACTCAAAATCCTTTACTTTGGAAATCTTGCGTTTACTTTTTTACGACTTGTAACGGTCAATTATAGTTTGATTTATGATAAACCACTTACAAGTCTGTCATATCATTCAGCCTATCGTTAAATGTAAATAGAAAAACCGTCCTACAATATAATACGTTGAACTTTTAGTTTAAGCCATAAAACTGAAGTAAAACCATAGTTATCCTAAGCTAATGTAAAATATGCTCTGAAAACATACAGAATTGCAAACGTTTAATCCTAAAGAGAATCACAATTTTAATAAGAAAATCGACAATAAAATTTTATACGACAAGAAAAAGAACATTTAACTATCTTTTTATATTACTGTTAGTTATATTGTTTCTTTGAATAACCTGTCTGACATAATTCTCTTGGATAAAAAAAAAAAAATAATGCGCAGGTAAATCTGAGTATACATATCGCCCCAGTCTGATTTTTTTGGAACGTCGTTGGAATTCTTTTCCCTTATCCGTAATAAAAAGGAATGCAAAGAATAAAAAGAATAATTTGGAATGTTCGAGAAATCTTTTTTTTTTTTTTAGGTTGCTGGCACTGTCCTTGACATCTGTGTGAAATTTGACGTCAAAATATTCATTAGTGTTTGAGTTAAGCTTGGCTTTGTTAGACGCTAAAACTAATTCCGGCGATTTTAGAAATGTCTGAATTAATTGAGCAAAGAACTTGCATTAAATTTTGTTTGTGGAAACGTATAGAATGTTGCAGAATGCATTCGTTGGGCATTCCTATATCGGAAAGAAATGCTTAGAAGTGGTATCAAAGAAGGCAGAGAACAGGTTCGAACAAGATGAAGAACACTCTGGTCGACCTTCAACCTCAACCGACGAAGCTCACGTCCAAATAATTAACGATTTGGTTCTTGCAAACCGTCGATTTACAATTAGAGACCTTACAGATGATGTTGGAATTTCAAAAGGATCGGTCAATTCCATTTTGGGCCGCAAACGCGTTAAATCTCGATTGGTACCGAAAACACAGAATGCGCTGGCTCACACTGCATTGATTCTTCGTGACTTTTTCGCCAAAAATAAAACCCATATCGTTCCACAACCACCGTATTCACGCCGTGCGACTTCTGGCTATTCTCTAAACTCAAAAGACGACTCCGGGTACACCGTTTTGAGTCGATTGAAGAGATTCAACGTGAATCGCCGCGCGCTTTGAAGGCCATCCCTGCCGATGACTTTTTAGCATGCATTGAGGATTGGAAAAAAAGTTGTCATAAGTGCATTGTGTCCGAAGGGGACTATTTTGAAGGCGATGAAATAAATTTGGAAGAATAAATAAAGAGTTTTTGAAAAAAAATAATAATTGGTCTTACCTTTTTGGCACAGTAGTATATACTTAATTTTCGGGGAGATTCATCTTTTGTTGTACCAACGAAAATGCTTTAAGTATGGAAATGGTTTCTATGAATGTATTTAACAAAAGTAGTATGTTTAAAGATGCATTAATACTAAAACCAAAAATTTGATTCAACAAAACTAAATACAACTTACGACTGAAACAATTTACGATTTGATTTCGTTTGTCGCTCTACGGTCATCTTGTGCACACGAGGACTAAACAGACCGGGACCTACAGTTTACAGTGGATTCCCAACACACTAACAAACATTCATGCCACAGCCAGGAGAAATAATTTATGAGGCGCAATTCTTTTTTACCTTTAATTAAGAATCTATAATTAGCATTTGTAAAAATGATATCGCTTCGCATAATGATATTTTGACGAAACATATAAGTTTTTTTTTTTTTTTTTTTTTTTTGTACAAATTAAACACTTCATTGAATGACTGAACATTATCAACAAGCGCAGATTTTATAATTTGGAGTGATCACGACTAAGTAGTATATCTCGTAGTAATATACTACAGTGATAATTATCTTTCTTTATGGTTTTTACATAGCTCTTTCATCAGTGTTATTAGATTCATCCCTTTGAAAAAATAATAAGTGAAAATCCCTCCCGAAGCAATGGATAAAGAGAAATTTAATGCTCCCGAAACAAAACGAAAGCCAGAATTTAATTGAGAAGACTGCGATTTTAATGAGCAGCTTTGAGACGACCGTGGATGTCTAGACGCCAACAGGAGACGAAGTCCTATCCAACCCTGTTGACTTCAGGCGTGAAAAGGGAATTAAATATTCGATGAGAATAGCAACTAGATACAAAATCCGTACCCAAGTTCCGAGTATTAGGGATTTCCGCCGAAGTGTGCCGAGTAGAAACGAGATCTTCCGTCCAGGCATGAACTAAGCGTCAAAAATCTTTTCCTCCAAAATGTTGGCAGCGTTGGCGAATGAGCTTACAGAACGTGGCCATTTGGTAGAAGGTTTGGATTCCGGAAAAATTCCCTGCAGCAACTTTAAAGAGAAATAATAACTGTCAAATGCACGCGCGGAGCGCATTCCCTCCAATGATATTTGACAAGAGGGTGGAGGGGTAGTAAAAACAAAAGAAGTTTTCTCCCGGTAAAGGTATTTGGGGGAAACAACCGGAGTCCGATGAGATTTTCTGAAAAAGGTCGCGAATGTACGACAGCTTACACTGAATAAGTATCAAAACAGATTGCTTCATCATTTGTTATCTATCTCCAAAACAAGGCAGAAGAAAGATTTAGTTGCAAGCCAACCATACAAAATGAAGAACTTTTGTTTTGAATTGGGAAGTGTGACCAAAATAAAACGAAATTATACTTTGCGACAAAAGAGGCAAACGAAATCTGAGAATCAGTGAACCAGCAGAACTACCTTTTTGGATCTTAAAAACGAAGAGCATAAGAATTCGCATTCAAATAAAAATGTTCCCTTTTAAGGAATATGACATTTTGGCTCCACGGCCACGAACGTTAAATCCATTGTTACACTAATAAATAAATGGCTTTAATCTAGTTTTGGAAAAGGCAAGGTAAAATTAAAGCTCAATTTTCATTTCCGTCTGTTCTATTCACTGGAGTGAATCTTAACAGAAATAATAGAAGGACCGTACTTTATTTCACAATTTCTATTTAAATGTGCCGGTTTTTGTTCTTAGCTTTGCGCTCGGAAGTTCAGTAATGCTTGAAACAAAAGTTAACTAAGCTTTCAACAGGAATTGCTAATGCTTACAACAAAACACGAAATTACTCAAGAAACATTGAAGACCTCGCTTTCATTGGAAAGACAAAAGTCTTTTCGTTAATTCCTGAAATAACTAACATAGATTTCCCCCCACTCGCAAAAATTATAATCCGTTGAAGGGGAGCATTTGTAATTTATCAAAAGACGGAGATTATTCATCGTCAAAAGCATAGATTAAAATTTTTACTTCTTTTTCTTTTTTATTATTGTTAGTATTTTAATATTCGCTTCTTGACGAGAGAGGGGAGAGAAATTACCAAAAGGATGGAAGATCGTTGCTTTTTTAAAGTCATTTTACTGATACTTTAAAAATGTTTGCTTCGATTCAAAGCGCGTGCATTAGCCATTTCGAAGAATTAACAATCAGTAATGCCCGGGACTAAGAAGTAAACGGTTGTGAACTTTAATGCTCACCGTCTTCTTCAGAAACTTTTCAATGATCGAAATGGAATGGAATTAAAACTCGAAGCGTTATTCGAGGAAAAAAAAAGAAGTATAAAAAGAACTTAACACCAAGTTTTTGTAGAAAACAGGGAAGAAAAAAAAAATCTTTACATTGTATAGTTTAATAATCTTGGAAAAAAATGGTTTTAGTTTAAAGTAATTTAATTTGAAAAAGTACACTCAAAATTTTAAAACTACATAATTCTTGACTACAATAAGAATTCCTAATCTACGGTACATTTTAGAATAGAAAAAAGTATTAAATTTTTCTCTTTGACGAAGTTCAATAAAATTAACTAAGCTAAAAAGATCAAATAACTTTGACTACAATAGTGGATTGCAATATGTATGTGTGTGCAAGATTCACCAAAAACTGAGTGCAAGAAAGTGGTCTATGTCGTTCTTTAGACATCGACTAATTCGATTATAGATCTTAAAGTACAAAAAAATCTGAAAATAAAATCCTACAAAAATGAAACTAAAAAAGAAAGTTTATATCTGGTCATTCAATTCCAGAAAAATTCATATATGGTTTACTTCATTTATTATTAAAGTTTGTAATTAAAATTTAAAGTATTCTAAATAGAAATCACAATTGCAACAAATATCCTCTATAATGAAAAAAAATATAAAAAAACGTTATGTGTCAATTCATCTTTCTGATGAAGTTAATGTTATCTAAGCAATCGTCATAGTCAAGGTATAATACAAAATAACGGCAAATGATATTAATCAAGAGTCAATAAATAGCCTTAACAGTAGTTTAACTCTTTAATTTCTTCTTTGAAAACAGTTTGTCCAATTCTATTTTTATGCTGGGACTCTCTGAATTGTTTGTTCTTATTTCTAACTACCTACACATATTATAAAAATGGTTATAATAACTATATTAATAATAGACATTTTTGCTAACATCAACGACGCATTCTATAAAAATAAGAATGGCGAATGCAGTTAAAGATTAGGCGTCTGAAAAAAAAGTGCAGCAAGATTTTAAAAAGTGCCCAATTAAAAACCTTTGCAAATTGTTAGTAGCACATAATCATTGAACGTATTCTATTTTTATAAAATAAAAAGCATTTAATATCAGTTAATAATTATTTACAGAAAACAACAACAAGCAATAAGTCCGGCACCTCCCAAGATATGTAGCACGAAGGTTGTTGAGTACATCGATAAAAAAAAAAATTTACCACCATCACGCATGAACACTATCATGCTGTTGCACCATCATGTAAGAACCATGATTGCCACCATTAAACATTGTTTGCAATACCATATTCTATGGCAATTTTTGTTCTTGTTGCATACTATCGCCTATCCGAGTTTATTGCCACTTTAAAGGAACGCCCAGTATAAATTAAACCACCTAAAACAGGTGTTATTACTCAAAAATGGTTTTCGTTAATATTTCAAAGGCAAAAATAATTATAAATATTTTGATTTGGGCAGGCAATAATGAAGAAATTAAACTGATTCCATGTGTAAAACGTATGCTCAAAAATGAAATAAAAAGTATTCTTAAAAGTAAAAAGCATATGCATATTTATTTATAAACCTCACCCTTAGAAGAAGAAAAAATTAGCCATACTATATTTGTTATCATAGAATGCAAGGAAACCTTTCAAATAAGGAGAAACCTTTTGTTTTATTTTTTACCCTTAACTAATCCGTCTGGAATAGTGCCCAGCATTGACAATGTTGTTTCCTGTTTGCACTGATAATTTTTAAACAAACTTTTTCCCTTTAACCTCCATTTATTTCAGTAGGCGAAATTTGCTATTTTGATTTCCTAAGAACAGACATGCATAGATAGCGGATCGACTGAGGCCCTCATCGTATGTCTATTTTGCTTTTAAAAAATATTTGGTCTTTATTACCCATAAATTATGAGTATTGTTTTCGAGAGTTAAGTTTTTCATTTCTTTGATAAATTTTTTTGTCTTTAACCACTTTCAACGTTTCTCATTGGTTAATTTTTTTTTTTAAATTTCTTTCACTAGCAAATCTTATTGGTTTATTTAAATTTCTTTCACTGGTAAATCTTATTGGTTTATTTAAATTTCTTTCACGAGATAATAATTATAAAATCAAATAATGTAAAATTGTTGTAGATCATCTGGCGAAAGGAAAGACAGTTTTATTTCAAAAATAAAAATGACATTTTTTAAAAAAAGAAAATTGTTTGGAATTCTATAGGGTTTTTTTTTTTTTTTTTTTTTCTTTTAATTTAAGATTTCGATGATGAATAATTAAAACAGCCAACGCGATCCAGCTTCACTTTAATGCAAAGTAAATATTCAAATGTTAGAAAATATTAAAGTAATTTTTTTTTATTTAGTTTATTTAAACGATATTATTACCCAAAATATTTTTCAATTGAAAATCCTGCTCAATAAAGTAGACGTTGTTGTTGCTAAATAATATATTAAAATTCTTAAGTCTATTTGGAACAACACATAATTGTGAACAAACATTTTTAAATAATATTAAAAAAACCCGATGAATATAAAAAAAAAACGATAAATAAAAAGCATTTAACTAATCACTTTCAAGCTTGATTATTAAAAAGTTTTAGTTTTTAATTTTTTATTAAATTAATGTAATGTCACGCATCAAATTCTTTATTTGATTTTTATTATATAATATTTAATTTCTATTATATGTAAATAAATTTATTATTTATTATTTATTAAATTTATAGATTATGCAAGTTTTATTTCCCTGCTGTCCGCCTTTAAGTTACAAAGAGCACATAGCCTTGAAAAGTCTAAACATCCCTGCCTTAGAAAATAATTAAAATATATAAAAAATTCTAAAAAGAAATTCAAAAATGTTTCACCTGTCATAGTGCAGAGTAACAAATTACTACAAGGAAAAGGGTGTTATTGAAAGTTGTAGAAATTATTTTCAAGGTCGATAATTTATACGATCAAGATTAAGATCATAGACAACATTTTAAAACGTAATAAAAAAATAAACAATACCCATGTGTGAATTATGTTCATACATAATCATAAAATGTCATATATCTGAATACATTACATGTATCAATTTTATATAATTAAATCTAACAAATTTCTAAAGGAAGATGCAGCAAAATGAAAAATATGTATTTAAAAATATTTTTTTCAGGTTTTTTTTAAAACAAAATGCTAATAATTTTTTTTAATCAAGAGTTTTAGATTAAGTCACGTTCACGATTCACGTGAATTATAGAGTCGATATTGCTGATTTTAATATTTCCCTATAAAGATGCCTTAAAGAGAATAAGACAATTTTTTGCTCCATAACAATCAATTTGTGAAAATTTATGTTGTTGTTTGTTGTTTCTTATCCCACTTGACTGGCCCCACGAGCCCATACGTACTCATGATTGAAGGGGAAGGAAGCAGCTTCTGTTGTGATGGAGCACCCGTAGATAGAAGCCTGACTTTTGCTCCGTGACGCTCTTACAATCATAGGAGACCGGGATCTACGGCTTAAAGTGGATTCCGAACCACTACAAACATCCATGGCACCGCCGGGATTCGAACCCGAAACCTGTGGCACCGAGCCCCAGAGCGCTAGACACTCGTCCATTCAGGTCCCAAATTTGCCAACGGCACGCAGTGTTCCCAGGTGGTCACCCACCCAAGTACTGACCGCGCCCAATGATGCTTGACTTCGGTGATCTGACGAGAACCGGTATATTTAGCATGGTACGGCCGTTTATTAAAAATATTACGAAATTAACATAGTTTAGATACAAAGCGATTCCAATTAGTATAGTTCAGATTTAGATTCATACACAAGAAATTCATTTGTCGAAATTTTAGCGCGACTGCTTTTTTAATGATTAAGATATGACTTCTTCATTGGAGCAACAGTCCCCTGGTGGACTAAGGCCGTTTGCTTACTGGCAGATTTAGAGACGGGAGATGTTTTCTTTTTTACGGGGTAGGGTTGTCAATCTTACACTCAACAGTCATATTAGGCCGGGACCTATGGTTTAAGGCGGATTCCAACCCACTACAAACATCCATGGCATTGCCGGGAATCGAAACGGAAATATGTAGTACCGAGTGCCAATCACTCGGCCTCGGCCATCAGGTCACCGGATACGACTCACTTACAGAAATATCGGAAAACCCAAATCAGCTTGATATGCACAAAAATAAACTCTCTAATGTTAATTTTTTTTTAATTCGTGTTCTCTTCGGGGGTGATTGTGGTGTGGGAAAATCTTTATTCTTTGTCAGAAATCTTTATATGTTCCGCTATTTTATCACTACCTACAGAAATCATATGAACTCTTTAAGCATATTTATTTTACATATCGAGAAACAAGTATTTTCCAAAAAGATTTTTGAAATGGGCAACATAACATTTTCGGAATGAGTAGAATTAAAATTTTCGGAATTTACTGAAATTTTAGGAAGCAATCACCCCCCACCCCTTTCTATTCTTCTGCTATTGAATATAAACTAAACATTTTAATTTTATTTTTTCTCAGCTAGTTCGGATATATCTGTGCATCAAGGTAATTCAGTGTTAATTTTTAAAATCAATAGCAAATAAATACAAAATTAAATCTTTTAGAATCAAGGTAAAAAATTTATTAATTCAGTATCCAATAAGTAAAGACATCTCAAAAAAATTTTTAACATGTTGGGTGCGCAAAAATAACTTTCAGAACTATGTCGTGAAAAATCTGTTGATTATTTGGTAACACTTCTGTTGATATGTAATAATTAAAAGGGCGATTTGATACTAAACTTTATGTCTACATACAACCGCTTTTTCTATTTGTCAGAAGTGGTTGATTATTGGTCCGACTTTTGTTTTCTATTTATTAACAGAAGTAAATAAAAATGAATATAAATACCTTAAAGCCATTTTCAGAAATATGTGGACACAAAAATGGAGAATCATATTCTGTAAGTTAATAACAAAATTAGTTTTGAAACTAGGCATTCAAAAAGGAAGACGGGTTAAAAATGCTTGTTTATGCACATGAAAAACTGAAAATTAATGTACTAGTATATCCAGAATACAAAAATAAGGAAAGGAAGAAAATCCTACAATGCTTGATGAGAAATAAAAAAAAATATGTGGAATATGTTCACATATTCCACATATTTTTTTTAAAGCGATTATTATTAAGCGATTATAAGAAATATGTGGACACAAAAATGAAGAACCATATTCAGTAAGTTTATAACAAAATGAGTTTCAAAACCAGGCAGGTTAAAAATGCTTGTTTATGCACATCAAAAACTGAAAATTAATGTACATCCAGAACACAAAAATAAGGGAAGGTGGAAAATCCCACAATGCTTGATGAGGAATAAAAACAGCTAAATCCCTGGAAATTTCAGTCTGTCATCAAAATTATGCTCCACTGACGGAGATTAATCCTTATAATACCGTACTACTACGAACATTAAGCTTTCCTTACTTGTTTATCAGAAGCAGTTTTTTACGGGAGGACCGAGGGATACTCCAAAAACAACTGATTAAAAGCACTGGAAAGCTTATTGGAGCTTAATGGATTAACTAGTTAACTAGACGCTTCCGAAAGGTGCTTTTTGGGGCATTATACTTTGAAAGTAGAATCCACGAAAGTAAAAGGAGTTGCTACCCATCCCCACCCAATTTTGATTTTAATCAAGATAATATTTTGAAACAGAAAAGGAGAAGAAAAAAAAGCAATAAGCAAGACTCAGAAAAGAAAAGTAAATTAACAGATAAGCTAGTATTATCAGACAAATTTACATATCGACCGATGTATTCTGTTCAAACGAAACAATTATTAAAAAAATATAATAATAATAAACAAATAAAATACAAATTCATTAATAAACCAATAATGACTCCATTGTTTATTTCAAAATATTTGATGAATAACTAAAGGATTAATTAAATGTTATTTGTCAATATATCACTTCTACATTATTAAGCGATTACAAGTTAGTTTTTATTATTTTTGTTACTGGTATAAATTCACAACTTCAGTAATGCCAATGCACTATGTGCTAAACACCAGTAGCACAATGCTATGCTAGAACATAGTTTAGTACAGCTACATAATAGTATTAAAAAATGCGCACTTAAGAAATGTTTGTTGTTTCTTAACCCACTTGCTAAACATCTAGACCAAGCCCACGAATCCGTATGAACTCATGGTTGAAGGGAAAGGGGGCAGCTTCTGTTGTGATGAAGATGTGGTAGTCTGATTACACTTAGAAATAAAAGATAATAGTTCAGAATACACTGAACTCAATGGATCTAGTTTTAAAGAAATTTGATTAGAAATAATTTTCCTAACGTTTCATTAAATAGACGAATCTCTTAATGGTAAGCTTTTCTGAATTTCTCAACATAACATCAATACACTTTTCTTAAGTAAGTTTTATACAAGGCAAAGAAAATCCAACTCCTTAATAATAATATTTACTTTTCGAATAAATTTCTTGAAGCAATACAGTAAGATTTGATAAAAAAATTAGGCAATACCCAGAAAACTATTTGCTTGAAGTCTCATTTAAGTAACTTAGCCCATTTACCTTAAGAAGTTAGTAAAGCTAGCTTAGCCCATTTAGTTTAAGTTAGCCCACTCATTCTCTATGTTGCACATTCTGAAGAACAGATCGAAAAATAGAACAGAAAGTTAACTTATATCGATATTTTGGACCCTATTTTTTTATACCACTATTTTAGTACATAACACAGCAAATGAGCTAGCTTTTACTTACTATCATTTAAGATCAAAATGCAAATTCAACTTTAATTAAAAAAATTGAGAAAAGAACATCTAATACATTAAAAATTTAAGAGTCAAGGACTTGTTGAAAGAAAAAAAAATTGAAATACTCAGATATGAAGATTGTTGATAGCATTACAATACTTAAGACAATATAATCCACAAATGCAGATTTAAAATAAAAAAAACAATATGTCGCAACAATAAGATTATTTATTAATAACATAATCATTTCTTTAAACAAAATAATTTTAATGCATAATAATAATTATTGGATTGAGCAACATTAGTTCTTAAAACTCAATTAGACAACACCATTTAAAAGTGTTTAAAAACAATTCTACATTTAGTTTTAACAATGAGTTCTGTTTTATATAAGAAAAGCAGATAAGACCTGGCCTTGACCAGCTAAATAAAATAAAAACTTTTCAATTTTATAAATTTTACTGAAGATGATAAAGTTTGAATCTATTCATTCTAGATTTTTTTTTTTTTTTTGCACTTAAGTCAGCGACTTACATCACTATCGCTTACTCGGTGTCAAATTTTTATCTATCTTACTTTTTTTTAATCCTACTTTTTTCCTCCATTCTATTCTTTTACGATTTGAACTTAACATAAACAAAAATATATTCTTATTTATATACCGATATGTCTATATTTCAGAGAAATTTCGGTATGCCAGCTGCAATATTCAAGAATAGCTTTTAGCTTAAAAAGAAACCTAAATTATATATATGTATATATATATTGCTGATAATTTAAATTGCATAAATAATGTTTTAAATGAATAACATTTTGTGATGTGTAAATTGCATTTAATAATAAAATACAATAGTCTCCATGAATAATGATAATTCCTAACAAAAATGCAAATAAATATTTCTTAGACAAAATAGCAACACTAATACAATAGGTATATTTGAAAACCGAAAACATCCTTAAAAATAATGACATTACCAAAATAAAAGAATTCACAAACTACAATTCCTTTGAAAGTGTGAATTATCCCTTGTTTATTTGAAAGTACTCCTTTTGACTACTGTGTAGAATGGCTTTTGAAAATCAATTAGTTGAACTTAATTATAAATCAGTAATGTAATTTGCATACGCCGTCTCATATTTTGGATTGGTTTGACCATTAACATATTAATCATTTAAGGATAATTAGAAAACCCTCTGAATTACAGTTAATTCATCTACAACACCTAAAAAAGATGGTAGTAATTCCTGTTTTGCTTTGTTTAGCTGCATTTATCGCTAAAAGACGTTAGGATAATTCGATATTAAAACATGAGGGAATTCTAAGGTATGAAACTCATATGAATGTTTCAAATTATATATATTGTTATTAGATTAGGAAGATAACAGGAACAGGAAATATTCAAAATGTTATTATAATAAACCGAAAATTTTATCTCGCCAGACGTTTTACATTAACGAGCAGGGAGTTTATAACACTAATTTTGAGGAAATATAAAGTCAATTTTAGTATTCAAATTCAACTATAATCTTTTGAAAATGCAAATTGATCCCATAATCTGTCTACCAGACATAACCAAGGAGATCTTCGCAATCACTAAAGCATCAAGTCGCGTTACCCTAACTCGTCGAAAGACACTTGAATTGCATTATCTGAACACATGATTTCTTTTGCTCCCGTGTTCTGCTAGAGATGTTAAATAAAATACATCAAAACGAAAGAAAAAAGCATTCTTTGCATAATGGCCTCACCTTTGTAAGTCCTTGACTCTCCAGCGCGTAGTGCAAATGCGGTTCACGCTTCAAGAACGCACAACCAACCGGAACTGTGAACATTTCCCACCCGCGGTTTACCACCTTTTAGTCAACAATAAACTGTACAGCATAGAGCAGATTTCCGCCAACTGGGTTGTATGGAGAAATTCATCACAATAAGCAAAAGGAACTCCACTATTCTGATGCAAATTCCTCGTAGTCCAGAGTTAGCAAACGAATGTGGAACTTTACAATCAGTATCCCAACAACTTCTAAATATACTAACACTTACATTAATCAAATTTATAACACCTTTTGATAAACAGTGTCCTATGTATATCCTATATTGCATATATAAAGTCGTTTTAAAGGAGGTAAAACAACATTATTGCTTTATATTGTATATATATTATATATATGTATATCAACAAGAACTTAATCAATAATAGCCGATCAGTATCCCAACAACTTTCAAATATACTAACACTTATGTTGATCAATAAATTTATAACAATCTTCGATAATCAATGTTCTATATATACCCGATATTTCATCTATACTTAAGTCATTTTAAGGGAGACATAAAACAACATTATTGCTTTATATTATATATACACACGTATGTCGACAAGAACTTAATGAATAATAACCGATTAATTAATAAATAATAGATTCGTTGTGATTTTAATAGTCAAGGCCACAGCTCTATCATATACTATAAATATAAAAAGTTCAGGATGAGAATCCTAACTGTGGAAATTGGAAAAAAATAACATTTGCTTTGTAACTCAGAGATCCATTTTATGTTTAAGAACGTGCCATACATGATGCCATTTACTTCATCTAAATGTTTGCAATACTTGTGGAATTGGCATGTTTCCAAACCAACTTGTAGCGTATAATGTTTGTAACACAACTAAAAGGAAAATCATGTGTATCTATAAAATTCATATTATTAAATTAACACCCATTTAGTAGAAAGAGCATAAACTGTGTCAGCTATTGAAAAGGTGTTAAAATAAAGAATAGCCATTAGACAAACACTGTTTTAAGTCGACCGCAAATTCAAAATGCATTAAAAAAAAAAAAAATGATTTCCAGCTAGTAAACTTGAAAGAAATTAGCACAAAAAATATAATTAAAAGAAAGCAAAAAATACAGGTAAGAAACGATACAAAAAAAAAGTGCCCGTGCATTCAAATTGCCTCCCAAAACAAAAAAGCCATGGGGAGGATAAAAAAATTTAAAAAAAAAAAAAAAAAACTTGCCTTATAAATAATTTAAATTCACTTTAATTAACTTTAATATTAATTACATGCTTAATTTATTATTTAATATTAAATTAAATAAAAGTAAAACGTCGATGGCAATGTTAGCTTAAAGTTAATGTTAATTAGTTCTTAATCCTTAAAAAATCCTCAAGGGAAAAATTCTCAAATAATGATACTTTCTTATCCTTTTCTTTTGATAGAAGCTTAAAAGGGTTGTCGCAAAAAGGTCAGCATAACAATCAGTTGTGGAAAAGGTATATTTTTTTAATGGACAGAAAAAAATTAATAAAAGAGGGCTGATTATAAAAAAACAATAATTAAGATTTAAATTAGCACTAGAGTATGAATATAAAATCTCAACATTGTATAAATATTATTTATAAACGAAACAAAAAAAATTGAAAGAAAAAAAAAGCAAAGAAATAATGAACGAAATTAAGCTATTTATAACAAAAATTCATTAATACATACCCGTGGGCCCCGCCCTTCCCCCTCAGAAGAAAAGGTCATTAAATTCTATGTAGTTTAGATATGAATGTATAAAAATTTAGCATAAAAAAATAGAATTCAATATGTTCTCGTAAAGACTTTTTCAAAATGTAAAAAGAAATAATGAGTTTCAAATATTATTGTAGAGAATATTGGATTAAAAAGAAATACTCTACTTCCCCCACCCTACTTCCATGTTGCCAGATAGAAATTTCTTTTATTTTCATTGGTTCAGATAAATTGATTACATAATCTACAATCTTTGCATTTTAAATTAACTGCCTTGAAAGAGAAACCATTTCTGTTATCCCTTATAAAAATATTTAATATTATGAGCATAAATGTACGTCAAAAGTATTTTTATTCCATGTGTCAAGAAAGAATGCATACCAGAAGAAAAGATTGTATTTAGGGCCTGATAGCCGAGTGACTAGCGATCTGGCTTTCGATCTACAGGTTTGGGGTTCAAGTGCCGGCGGTGCCATGGATGCTTGTAGTAGTTCGGAATCCATTTTAAGTCGTAGGTTCCGGTCTCATATGACTGTAGAGAGTTGGACTGACAACCCAACCACGTAAAAAGTCATTGTCACGGAGCCAAGTCAGACTTTTACCTACGGGTGTTCCATCACAAGCCAGGCTGCATGCCCCCCCCCTTTCCCTCCTTCCAAGAGACTACACGGGTTCATGGACTTGGTCTATATTTGCTGTCTAACAAGTGGGTTAAGAAACAAAAAAGATTTAAATTCAATATGTCCACTACTACCAACCTCATTAAAATTTTTTTATTATTTTAGCTTTGGAAACTCCTAAAAAGTATTGAAGATATTTTCCATTATTTCTAAGGAATTATAATCATATCAGCATCAAATTCCCGAAACCTTGTTGTAAAATTAATAAAGCGATTGGGAAATTTTTAAAAATATTTCAATGTTTTCATTCTTTACTACAAGAAAGTTCATATGATGTCTGAGTTTCCAAGGAGGATCGTATAATTGTGAACGGATGCCTAAACAAGTTACAATTAATACTGTAAGAGCTCTTAAATTCGTTAAAATCGGGACCACGCCTGTACCAGATTATTGAGCGTCAATATAGTTTTAGCGGAGATATCAAAGATAAATCAGTCTATATAAAATTTTAAAAGATTAAAACATGCATATTTTAATGTGTTTAGGCACAATCTGAACCTGTGTAGATAATATAAATATCCGACAAAGTATTTCGTCCTTCTAGCAGCTACAGAATAAAAATTCGTACATTGAACATTAATTTAATTGAAAATCATTGTATTGATAAAAAAACAAAAGAAAAATTAATACAGTACAATAATTGTTAAACAAGTCACGACAAGCTACTCTATAGCAAGCAAAAATACACATGAGGGTTACTGTTTAAAAAGCCCTCCGATATCACGTTATTTCAATGATTCGGATGCCTTCAAAAAAACGACGAACTATACACAAATTTAAGAGTTTTGCAGATTTATGAATTGGTATTGAAATGGCGACCTGATGGCCAATTGGCTAGAGCTCTGGCCTTTGGTACCACAGGTTTCAGGTTCGAATCCTGGCGGTGGCATGGATGCTTGTTACTGGTTCGGAATCCACGTTAAACTGTAGGTCCCGGTTTAATTAGCCTAAAATATAAAATGGTGGCAGTAGAGCGACAAACCAAACCGTATTGAAATGAAAACTGATAGTTGATAAACACTGGGCGAACATGTGAACAGCGCTGTGTCGCGGCCAGATACCAGAACCTCAACGAAGGAATCCGAAAACGAACGGCTCGATCAGTGCCGGATAATAGAAAATGTCGAGCCATCGAATGTCGAATTAAAAAGTGACTGCTGTAATAACAATCATCAAATGATGAAGATATGTGGCATCTTATTAAAAATAAATATTTCCATTTAAATTGGTTATGTATAAACTAACATTACTTTGAACTATATTACTTTTTTTTTTTCTCGTACTTTCTTCTACACCTTCATACAACTATAGAAAAAGATATGTAGGAAAAAAATTTTTTAACTTTATTGAAATTCATTTTTTAATAATAGTATTGTTTCCAGGCTATACGATGCGCAAAACACTTTTAAAGGTTTTAGAACAAAGGAATTATTTCTTATCGACGAATTTATATCTTCAAAGGAGTATAATATTTTAAACGAGATAAAAACTTCCAATCATCCCTTACCACAAACCTAAGTATTGTGCAAAATGGCTTTTATACATAACAAAACTAACTCGGGAACTCAAATGCTGACGGCTAATATTAGAAAATGGTTAATATTATTGCAACGATAGGTTTTTAATACATATTATCGATATAATATGCTGAAATTATAATTGTATGCCAGGCTTAAGCAATAACTCAGACTGTCCTAAATATTAATTATCTGTAGACTGCATAAATAAAATTTTTTTTTTTTTGTATATTGGCCAATATTTTCTATGGTTTTTAGTGTATTCTGTGTTTTGCTATACATAAAACTTAAATTAAAGGGATTTCAGAAAAAAAATTTCTTATCTCAAAAATCAGTTTTTTAGTCATTAAATGTTTCTCTCTATAGCTTTTGCGGCCTGATAGCCAGTCGGCTAGCGCTCTGGCCTTTGGTACCACAGGCTTCATGTTCGAATCCTGGCGGTGGCATGGATGTTCGCTAATAGTTCGAAATTCACGTTAAACTGTAGGTACCGGTCTAATTAGCTTAATGTCTGCAAAAAAATTACTGTAGAGCGACAAACCAATCTCTATAGTTATCATCGGATTCAATTTTTCAATCCTAATATTAATCTTTCTCAATATAAGAAACTACTTTTTCGAAAAAACTTAGCGAAATGAATATAAAACTGACTGTACAAGCATTTCAATTACTAGCATGTAAATGAAAGTTTGTTATGCATAACATCTGTTTAATATTAGTATCAGAAGCATATGTATGATCGATTTTATTAATATTATAATTTCAAAATAATATTGATAACAACGGCATTGGTTAGGTATGCATTTATTTAATAAATGTAAGTTACCTAAAATTTCCATTTACAATAAAATAACAGCTAAATAAAATTTGTTTCGATGTTTTCCCGTTACAATAGCAATACATAGTCTACGGGTTAGTATAACTCTTTTACATACAAACTTTCTACATGGAGAACACAAAAAGGCTTTATTATTACCCTTTAAACGTTCTTTTAAAAAAAAATAACAGTTTTTGTTAAATATTTTACTCATTCTAACAAGGAAAGGTCCCGAACTGTCAGCCACCGATTTGATTGAAATTTATACTACGTGCAGGTCACGACTAGGATGTTAACTAGCCTAAGTATTAAGACCCATATCTCAATAATTTCCCCAGGAAATCGAGTTTGAAAAGTTTAAGTGCTTTTATACTGTTAAAGCGTTTCACTGGAAGGTGATTTAATGGTGTAGTGGGTAAAGTCGCGAACTAGTATTGTGAAGGCTGCGAGTTCTGTCCTTCACAAGTTTTTTTTCTCCCTCTTCAATTTTTCACGCTCATTATAAGTAATACAGCAAACTTACATAAATTAGTATATTTTTTTCTACTAGAAACAAACTTTTATAAAAATTTCTTCTTTCATTTATTTATATATATATTTCGCCTTATAAAATGGCTTGTTAAAAACAATTTTTTTTTTTTTTTTTTTTTCTGTTGCCCAATGGTGGGGGTTTTTTTTCCCCCCTCCCTATAAAGAAATATTCACGATTGTAGAAGTCGGACCTAATAATTTAATCACATTCTACAAGAACAAAAAAAATTTATTAGGAATAGGTAAAGAACAGAAAATTCAATTACAATTCTCTTTTAAATGATTTACTTGTAAGGAATTGCAGAGTCGAAAAACATAACGGGAACAAGAATGGAGAATGAAATGAATTCTAATCAATTTTTTTGTTCTTGTAGAATGTGATGAAATAATCGAGTCCGACTGCTACAATCTTGAATATTTCTGCATATGGAATTATATATAATTTTCGCCTTATAAAATGGTTTGTTAAACATTTCTTTTTCCATATGCAGAAATATTTAACATTGTAGCAGTCGGACTCAATCATTTAATCACATTCTACAAGAACAAAAAATTTTATTAGGAATTCTTTTTATTCCCCATTCTTGTTCCCGTTATGTTAGCTTATGTTTTTCGACTCTGCAATTCCTTACAAGTAAATCATTCAAGAGAGAATTCTAATTAAGTTTTCTGTTCTTTACCTATTCCTAATAAATTTTTTTGTTCTTGTAGAATGTAATTAAATGATTGCGTCTGACTGCTACAGTCGTGAATATTTCTCCATAAAAAAAAAAAAAAATTTAGCTTTTAAAAAGCCATTTTATAAGGCGAAATTATATATATATAGATATATATATATATATATATATATATATATATATAATGAAAGAAGAAATTTTCATAACAGTTTGTTTCTAGTAGAATAAATTTATTAATTTATGTAATTTTGCTGTTATGAATCATATGGAAAAATATCCACGATTGTAGCAGTTCGGACTCAATTATTTAATCATATTCTACAAGAACAAAAAAATTTGTTACGAATAAGTAAAGAACAGAAAACTCAATTAGAATTCTCTTTTGATGGGCCTGAATGGCCGAGTGGCTAGCGCTCTGGCGCTCGGTACCACAAGTTTCAGGTTCGAGTCCCGGCGGTGCCATGGTTGTTTATAGTGGTTCGGAATCCACTTTAAAAAGCAGGTCCCGGTCTAATAAGATCGTAGAGCATTGTGGGGACATTGTTACTCCGCGTCCGTGGCTTATCTTCAAGTTACACGCGCCCCCTGGGTAATGCAAAGTGAGTACGTCTGTGCAGCACTTGCCTTAAGGCATCCAACACCAAGGTGTCTGTGTTTGCCAGCTGCATTAGAAAGAAAAAAAATAATTCTCTTTTGAATGATTTTCTCGTGAGGAATTGCAAAATCGAAAAACTTAAGTTAACATAACAGGAACAGGAAGAAACAAAAATACTAAAAGAGATAGTTGGTAAGCCTGTTAATTTTTTTTTTCCTTCTTCTTTTTTCATTGATGATAAGTTTATTTTCCAGCCGATGAATTTAAAATTCTCTAAATACATTCACTCGGCTTTCATAAAGTATTCAAGTTACCATGAAACATATTCTCTTGTTTTTATATGGACATCAACCAGGCTCTTGCAACATTTTCTCTGCTTATATGACTTCATAACCAGATAATTGAATATGATCCTGTATAACCAACAATGATCATAAATTGAAAAACCGATATATTGAACATAATATGCGTTTATTTCCTTTTTCTGCAATCTCAAAAATAAATCTTCTTAATTATCCCATTTGATTGCTACACCGGATGGACAATTGAGAAAAAAACATGTAACATACGACAACAATTAAAAGGTGATATTTTAAAAGAGGAGTACCCTTTTTCACACAATAGTTCAATGTACATTTTAACAGAAATAATACTCATTAATTTTGCTGTATTACTTAAAAGCAGGGTAACACAAGAAATTAAAATGAAAAACACCTTCACAGTATCAGGTCGCGAGTTAAACTACTGGCCAATGCATTGCTTTAACGGTATAATAGCGTTTAAAATTTTCAAGTTCAACTTTCTCAAAAATCATTGAGAAGAGGGTCCTAGGTCAGTTCATATCTTAGTCATAACCTACTCATAGTATAAATTTCAATCAAATTGGTGATGGACAGTTCACAACCTCTAATTGCAAGTTCATATTTGCCTTAAAAACTTCAAAAGTTTAACTTTTACGACTTCCATTATACCTCACTTTTAAATAATCTAAAAGGCAATTTTACATTCGTTTATTAATTTAAATAGGACATGAGAAGTTTGATGGATAGCACATTGGTCTTCCGAACTAAGAAACAAGGTTCGACTAACGAGCCGAACCATAAGCGTCAGTGTGACAAAAGTACGCCAGAGATGACAAAAAAAAACCTGTTGGTTGCGGCCTGATGGCCAATTGGTTAGTTCTCTGGCCTTTGGTACCAAACAGCATGGCGATGGCATGGATGTGTGTTAGTGGTTAGGAATCCACGTTAAACTGTAGACCCCGATCTAATTAGCCTAAAGCGTGCAAAAAAAATGACCGTAGAGCGATAAACTAACCAACCTGTTGGTCAGAATATTCTTCGGATTGGCTTGCCGAGATAAAGAAGGATGCGGATTCCTAGATGCTAGTCTTCCAAGTAATGAAAAGAATATGGCCAATTTTCAAATAAATATTTCATTTTACATATACTTTCATTTTCAACAATACCTGTCACTAATTAACATATTTTGTGCAAATCTTTTCCTATAATAACAACTAGCGGAAACTTTTTTTTAATGCTTGCAATAAAATTATATGTTAAAATTTCCCAGATTTTTTTCCCCTCTCTCCCAATACCTCTTAAATATTTTGTTTTTTTTTTAAATCTGCGTTTTAAGGCAATAATTCAAAAAAAATTTTATTACTCGCAAACATCTGAAAACATTCATCATTTATCGTAAGCAAATTCAGAATTTGTTCTGAAGACCAAAACTTTTGCAAATTTAATGAAGATTAAACATATAGATATATATATATACTAGAAGAAGGTAAAAAGTTAATTTAATAGGAGAATTTAGAATTTATATAAATTACCAGTGAATAATTATATTAGCTTGTATAAAACGTGCTCAATCGTTTTCTGAATAGCACAAAATAACTACAAAAACAGATCTAAATGAGTTAGTTACCTTGACTTCAGAGATGACGGGACCTATTCTTCATTGTGTCTAATCAATTACCATTATTCTAATATCTTAATCACGCGAACTCATTTTAACTAATCAGATTAATATTTATAAATTTTAACATAAATATAAATATTTTTATTGTGTACCTACACGATCAAGAACCAGGAGTCAGACTTGTAAATAAAAAAATTTTTATTGCGAGAGATTTTATATATTAACAATCCAATCGCAACTCTAGTGCGATACTGATTTCATGTTACGTACGTCGCACTACATCTAACGGCTTTTGACGTGCAGTGTTAATTCTAACAACAGTGAGCATATTGAAAAGAATTAACCGAAACGAACATTACACAAGAATTTTCAACTTTAAAAAAAATTGTTGTATAACACTTCATACGTAAATTTTCTTGGTTGGGTTTAAATAACATTACAACCGTTTAATTTGTATTAGCAGTAGGGGATTTTAAGATTTAAGAACAATTTTCAGCTAAAGGAAACCCACACTTTTGTTAAACGTAATCATCGATTCGATGGTCAAAAAACCATATAAGCATGACATTAAAAAAAAAAAGACAAAATACTGGTTAATTTTCATGGATGAGTTAATAACGGCGAGTTAACGGTTCAAGGACTTGATTCATGTTTATGAAGGTTACGTTTCCAAATGTTTCATGCGCTAATATTTAAATGTTATCAGTTTCTGTACCTCAAAATTTACAGAATTTTATATTTATATGATATATTTAAACAAAAATTTATCCATTTTTTACAATTCCTTTAGTTTTACAAAAGACAGACAATGTAACATGTACTTTTATATATTTTACTAAAGAGTATTTAGAGGTATAGTTTTAGATTTGAAATCGTACAAATAATTTGAAACCAATCAAAATAAACGACTAATTTACTTTTATTTTATGTTTCCGATTGAACATTTCTTAAATTATTGTTTTAGAATTTTTTCAATAAATGATTTATTTTAAAGACTATGTAGCTTAAATGAACTTTAAAAACAGTTTAAATCGTAATTTATATCTAATTTAATAGGTTACTTAATATTAATATGGTATTAAAAGAGGATTAAACCTACTGGCAATTAAAGCATTTTTTAAAAATTGAATAACAGTTTTAAATGTTGAAAATATCCCAATCTTAATGAGATTCAAAAACTCTGCTAAGCCACTGAGGTAAATGAAACAAGCATAGCAAATATGAGTTTTTGAATTCAAGTATTAATGCATAGCGCGTTTTTAAATGTGTAGCAAAGTCTTTCCATTCCTTTTTAACAAGAAATTTTTCGTAACTCGGCTATCATAGTAAAAAATATCACAACTATTAACGTTCAAAGAAGTTCTGTTATTTGCTGAATGTCTATAGAGTACTGCTTTCTATTCTTTTGAGATTGATCTGAAACATCATATAATGTTCAATATCTCAAGAGCGATAAGAAATGGAAAAAAAAAATATCGCACTAGAGCAACAAGGCCTTTCCAGAAGGTTCATTCCCGATTTTGGTTAAAAATCCCCCTCAGTTACAGAATCAGAACTAAGATATGCTAACTGCTCGGTAGCCCTCCTATTCTTTTTGTCGTTATATTTTGGATTTTGCTCTTACATTTGCAGTATTTTGAGATCGTTTATGTTTGAAATTAAACTAATTGTTATAAACTGAAGGATTTGAAGACAAAATTTATATATATTAAAAGATGCATAACAGTAACAGCATATAGTGAGTAAGAAAAAAAATACCTCCATCTAATTTCGCTGACCCTAAAACAAAATAAAATTTTAAAGACTCGTAATGCATTGCGGAATAAAAAATTATCTACTAAGATTGGCTAGCTTAAGGATACGACATTGGATTCGTGTTTGCCAAGGAGTTACTACTGTCTACGGGTGCTACGTTCACAATTTCCATTGAAATCCACCCAGAAAATTTATAATTTTTATTATAAGTCTAGGAGAGTGAACCATTCGTTTCTTTTACTTAAAAAAAAAAAATAGAGCTATAAGCTAGAGTGTAAGCTACACATGTTTGCATTTAAGCATGGTAATATTAACGAAGATCAATTCAATTAATATATTTTACCAACTTTTGACGGGAACCACATCCCCCCTCCCCCCACAAAAAAAAATTCAAATACCCACCAATACCACGACCTTCAATATGCCATCAAGTCCATTCAAAGCATAACCAAATTCTATTTTGGCCATTAACCCACCTCCTACAACTTAATAAGAAACTAAAGGGTTCTTAATTGCTATTAACTTGCGCTCTTTTGAATTTGAATTTTTTTTAATGTTTTCACGCTTTTTAAAATAATTTTTAACATAAAAGAAGGTATCTTTACATAACTGTGCAGAACTTTCAGTCAAACTGTGTGAATATTTTGTCTCAAATGGCCATACAATTTTCTTAATTTATTAAAATGGTAAGCTGGATCAAAAACCATAGGTTCGACTCAAAGAAGCCGATATACATTACAAGTAAAAAAAAGGAAAATTTACGATTGTATTGAAGTTGAAGAGTCTGTGCATACTATTACGGTGAAATATTCAATGTGAATGCGTTTATTTGAGCTCGCCACACTAACAACTAACTGTACTGTAACAGCTACGCAAAAATTCCTTTCCCCCCACCCCCTATTTATTGAATTATCTGCAAACATGTCAACGAAAGAGTTGAATAAGAAAAAAATGCTTTCAAATAGAGTGGTGCACACTTACAAGAGACACCACTGTACGGGATTTGAATTTTTTCTCTTTAGCATAATGTAAAAAATGTAAACACCCCAGTACTCATCATTCAAATCTCATTTAAGAGGCGAATGCTTGTGTTGTCTTGCTAAAAAAAGGGAAACAACTTTTTAGACAATTTGGATTCAATGTTATTCAACGTCCATACTACAGTTTTTGAGCTATATAAATAAAATCCTCTTTACCTATTACTGATGTCTACTAACTCTTCCTAAAAAATAATCGATTATAACTTAATCAGAGATACTAGAAAATAATTTAAGAACATTAAAATAATCAGTATTTGACTAAACTGAGTTTTATAATGAGAAACGCATCAACTTAAGTGAACCAAATGACCAAAACTTCACTATTTTGCCATTTTAGTGAACTTAAGACTCGTTTTAAACAATGAAATTCATCGTATCTCGCTACTATTTGCCCATGCAGACTACCCATTGAAGCAAGAATTGCATCAAAACCCGACGGGGGATATACTTATGTGTTCCGGTTCAAAGCACAGAGAAACAACCGGCTGCAAAATAATATGAACCAAAATATTTTCTTTGTAATCCAAACCATATATAATCTTCAAAACTCAGCAGCCAAGGAGAAAAACTTCCATGATTTTTGTATTTTTAAGAAATTTAAATGATAATTAGTTAAAAGGATTATGTAATTTTGTGCATTTAAAATATATAAATCTAACATTCGCGCAATCATATTGTGATCAAAAACTTTTTTGATCAGTCAAGATGGCAAGCATCGAAATCGAACAGGAGTTGCACATTCTCAAAACGTCTTCCAAATTCATCCTCGATATTTGAAAATATTTCGTTACGACGCTTAGTGTGTGCTTTAAAAGCAATTTTAACAATTTTAATCACTAAATATTATCCTTAATAGTTTACAATATGATAGATATCAATAAAAAGGAAGGATTCGTATTAAATATGTGAATAAACTTTAATTAGATATGCCCATACAGTTGTCAATTTTTATTTGACGATGTACAGCAAATAAAAAAAAGTTTATTAATTACAGTTACTCACAATTGAAGAATCCAGTAACTCTACCACTTCAAATTAAATTGGTTTAAATATCTTGAAACTATCTTTAGCAAATTGAATGAATAGAAACTCAAATTATAACAAGGATCTACATTATTTATTCAAAGATTGACAACTGCCGAAGAACAGCAGTGCTAGTAAAAACTCCTCCTATAAAAAGTATACTGTAAGCAATATGTTTCCACCTGTAGTGAAAGTCTTAAATAAATTCCTCACTGTCCTGTTTTAGTAATTTACATGTTGGCAATTTTTTTTCATAATTTATTGAATAAAATATAAATCATACAATTTTATTTTATATCATTGTAATTCGACGTTTCATTTAATACCCTACTGTAAGCATTATATAAACTTACAAAGGGTGGTTGGACGACCCTGCCAATCGGCCTTAGATTTCATGAAATTTCTGGTACAGTGTTCAATCAATTCAATATCAATGTATTTCAATGTTCAATATCAGTGTATTTCTACAATTCTGGTATAGTGTTCCGATTGTTGTTATTATTAAAACTTATTTTTGATGATTATAATCTATATATTTTGAACTTAAAATTGGGCAGAAATAATTTGAAGTTTTATTTTCTTTCTCCTTTCTGTAGTTGTTTTATTTCTTTTCTTCATATAATGCCAAAACATGAATGAAACACAAAGCACGAATATCGTCTTTTTGACACAACATATTCCATCAAGATTCATTGATATGAAATTTAAACCAGTCAAAATTTTTTGTACGTGAAATTTACAGCAGTAATTGAAATGAGTTTTACACGAACTAACTGAATTAATTTGTTTTTCCCCCTCTAGAAAAAATTTGTTTTAAAATTAAATTGCATCGCAATATTGCAAAACAATACAGCGAAAATTAGATCTCAATGAAAAGACAGTACAATAGGAAATAATTCTGATGTCTACTTATAGATAGGTGAACTACACACAAAACATAGATTTTCTTTAATCATTTATTTTACAAAATTACCATAACATACATACAAAATCAAACATAAGGGAACAAAATTAAGAACTATACAGGGTTAAGATTGAATAATTGCTAGTCTAATTCTATTCTATGATAAACATGAATAATGACTTGAATTGTATATTTTGTAGATAGAAAAAAAAAAATTTTAGTGGTTATGCCTGATTATATTCTTTATCTAAAAAAATTTAAATGTGTTTTTAAAATTTAATTCTTTTTAACAATTTTTTTTAATTCTTTTAATTTACTGTTTTGGAAATGTAACCTGTAATCATCCTAACCAAAAGACCATACTATAATCATGATTTATATTGATCATTAAACATTTGACTAAATTTCGACTTGGAGAGTGTTTAAAAATGAGCACACGAAATCTCGATTCTTTAAAATGCCAAAAAAATTAAGATTACTTACTTGGTAACTTAAAATCACAAAATCTAGAGCGTAATTATAAACTGAAAAAAATGCAAATAAATAGATTTATTATACGTAAAAAGTCATTAAACTTTTTCAGATATTTATCATTTTAAGTCAACTCCACATTATTTGTCATTGACAAATAGTTTTATTTTAAAACGTGTCTCATTAAAGCATTTTTCTTCAACTGGGATTCCATCAGCTCGAGTTCCTGCATCAAGAAAAAAAAAAAAGATTTTCTAGTCATTTTTATAACATGCATTTAACTTAACAAAAATTAAACATAATATTAAAAAAAATTCAATGTTAAGTAACTATCATCAAATTTACAAATCATTCATAGTGATGATCATGAATGAGTAGTTACTAATGAAAAACATTGAATTTAATCCTTAATTTCTATACAAATTTAAATATTTTCATATAAATGACAGTGAAATAAATACACTGTTTGATAACTGCTAAGTAGTTAGAACTTACTCAGTTTAAATCTCCATTTGGCTACCTTAGTATCTTAATAGTCAATTTTTTTAAGCCTTTTTTTTTCGTAACAGGTAGCGAAATAATTTCTGGAATTAAAATAAAATGGAGATTCATGTGTTAGAATGATTTTTAGTTTTAAGTCAATGACAACTATATAAGCCTCAAATTGTGGAAGGACAGAAAAAGAAAAGAAAAAAAGAATTTCATCTTAGTGCAGTTTTTTAGCACCAAGGACCTAATGATAATGAACATGAAAGCTAATGATAATGAAATGACAGGAAAAATCTTGTAAATAATGATCCAATTCTAAAATAAACCAATTAACAATATTTTAAAAACTTCCTCCACAGTATATTCAATAGAAAATGGAATCACGAAAAGCAATATTTTCTCAATAAATTTTTATCATAATTGATATTAGAAAACTATGTATTTGATTATGGCAATGACATTTATTTAATGATTAGAATTTCTAAATTGGAAATGTAAGAAAATCCATGTAAAAATCTCCACCCTACCTTTTCCAAACAACACAATCTGGAAAGGTCCGAAATAAGTTCTTTTAAATAGAGATAAAACATATGTTCAAAAGCAATGGCTGTTCAATCTAAACAATTCTCTAGTTTCCGACAGCAATTCTACACACTAGATCCAACTCAACCAGCTCGGAAACAAAACATTTTACGTTTCGCGTAATACGCTTCGTTTTTAAAATAACCAAAGAAAAAACTGGTATCTTTGTAAAAGCTATTTGCATCGCTTAGGAGCAAGCAAAGCACATCGGCGATTAACATGTTTGACCCGGGTTTTGATCTCATCGAAAACCACTACTTCGTTGGTGTTTTGCTCTGAAATGTCTTTGTTTTTTAGCAATCGTCAGATAAGCGTATTTGATTCTAAAAACAACAAGACATCCAAATTAGACCATGACAGGATGTCTTGAGCTAATTTTATTTGAAAGTAATCAGTTTTTATACTAGATTTCATTGAAAAAATTAATCATTTAAAACCGAGCTTGTAAATTTCGGCAAAAGCGGGAAGCTATTATTTTAACAATGAACTAGATGCATAAAAAAAATTTAAAACACATTAAATCCATTACACGTTGTTAAATCTTGTAAGCGCATCTAATTGGTAAATAAGATTAACAAAAAGTTCTTCGAATCCAGATAAATAGCTAGTTTGAATATTTCGCTTTAAATCAAAGTTACTGTAAATATTCAGATTAAATGTGTACGCCTTTCGTAGAACTAAAAGAGAATATAAAACGCTTAAATATTATAATAAAATAATTGAGTTTAAATACATTTAGTTTTATTATATTTCACATAATCAGTAGTAACTGTCATAATACATCAGCCATCCTCTTGATCTTATTATTTGATATAAAAAATTAATTACAGCCATAGCAAGTCTTGTTAATTATATTTGATGCACCAAGATCTCAAGTAAATATTTTGAAGCTGTCTTAAAAAAAATTAATTAAAAAAAAAAAAAAAAAGACTGTCAGAAAAGTTTTTATCCTTAAACTATTTTTTCCATATAGTTACTTTAAATATGTGTGGAGGCAGGTGAGAAATCATGTGCACATTTAAAACATTATAAAAGTAAACTGTTAGAGAGACTACAAAAGTAACTATAGCCAAATTTACATTTTCATGATGGATTTTATTTAATTTTAAATAATGCAATATACTATTTGAATTGTGTCCACATAGAGCTCAAATAACACAACTTATTGAAAAAGGATATTACTTGTCCTTGTAAGTCTTCAGAAGTTAGGTCTCTCAGTATATTAGGAGTCAATTATACTAAGCATCTCTTTTTTAAAAAATAAGAAAATTTATAACTTTTGTATTTTAAGATTTTTTTCAAATAGATTTATTATCAAACATATTAAAACTAAATTATGTCTACAACCCTAAGATCTCTTCTAAACTTAAAAAAAAATAATAATAATTATGACTTGCAACACCAAATATAAAAATTTGAAGAAAGACACTTTCTCTGTCACTTTTTTTTTGTAATAATTTGTATAATATTTTACAATTCAGATATTTTGCTGGGTTTTTTTTTTGTTTGTTTGTTTGTTTTTTATTTGCTCTGAAAGAAACTTTCAAACAATTTATAAAAATGATCAAAATTCCAATACATTGCACTTATAAGCCAGTAATAGTTAGCTCTACAGAGCCTTGATAAATTATAGAATTAATTACTCTTAAAAATTCAGCTTAGTATAAAAAATGAAATGAAGATACCTTAAAACTGATATAAAGATTAAAAGAAAATTGCAGTAGAAGGGGGCAGGTAACATTTTTAAAATTTAATCTAATTTTTTTTTTTTTTTAACTGTGAAATAAAAAAAATATATATATGAATATTACTTTTAGATAGTAGGAGAAAAAAAATGATTAATATTTATCATATAGCATAACTAAAAATATATATATTAAAAGCCTTTACAGATTATAAATTCTGATTAGCAATTATTTTTAAAGAAAAACAATTGACAGAAAGTCAAGAACAAATAATGTAATTTAATTTGTGCATCATGATACAAATTGAATTATTCTATATCAGAAATGTACACATTTTAACTTAAAATTTCTATAATTTAATATGTCAATTAATTGTCAAATCAAATATATTTCTATGTTATTATTGTGTATTTTTTGTACTTTAAATTGAATACTGATTTTTTTTAAAAAAATCAACATAATTATGCAAATTGAATTAGACATACTTATAGAACTCGTGTTATTTTAACAATTTTCCACGTCATTAATACAAATGATTAAAAAAGGTTACATAAAAATTATTTTATTAAAAATGAACAAAAGAATGATTTTATTTTATGATGAGTGTTGCAATACATTATGACCTATACCATTATCAGATATAGGGTTAAGTCTTAACAAATGATCTTTAAAATTTTTTTAAAGATTTTGAATTTTATTTATCATTAATGTACACAATACCCTTAAAATATTTTCAATAACAACTTTGTTTTGAACTATCTTTTAATAGTTTTCTAAAAATACACACCTGATATTCAACAAATAAGAGACTAAAACACGACGTAGCAAACATACTACTTCAACAAGTACAGAAGTGTCTTCTATTAATCTAGTCTAACTGTAAAAATAGTCATACAGTAGTACTGCAGTAGAAGTATTGAATTTTATTCTAAAATTAAAATGCGATACTGTTAATTATATTAGAAACATAATTAATAATACAAGACTAATATATCTTGCATAAATTTATATAACTTGCATGTACGAAAAGCAGCATGCATATTATTTTGTATAACTTTCTATTTGATATATTTTAAAAATAAATACATTTTGAAAGTGAACTTTGAAATGCATGTTAAAAATACAATTCAAGTCAATAATATTCAATTAAATATACAATTCAATATGGGAGGAAAAAATACAATAGAGTATTTCTTCAAATTCTTATGTATATCCAGCACTAAAATTCTGGAATAAGTGCTACTTTATAAAAATTTTAAAACAAATATTTTATTGCGAATTAAACACTTTGTACTTGAACATTTAAATGCATGTTTCAGTGTATGTATTGGGCTCTTGTATTTATCAAATCTATTAAAAGTTTGTTTTAAATATCTAATAGTAATTAAAAAATTAATAAAGAGAAAGCAAACCACACATTTAATCTGAAAGAAAACTATAGGTAAGTAACAAGCAATACCACTTTACAAGCATGCAAATATGAACAGATATTTAGAAAAGAATCCAAAAGAAATTGATATAATTCCATATGCATGATTGTCATGTATAAATTTATGCTTTATTTTATTTTAATTAATAATTTTCTTTTTCAATATCTTATGAAACAAGAAGGTAGCACTGCTTCTTTATAAATTGTTATTAATCCTAGATCACTGAATTAAACAAAATGGTTTTGGAAGATAAGTTTTCAAGGTCAACGAGTCAGTACTTAATTCTGATAAAAATAAATTGCCAAAATGTTAAATAATTATCAAAAAAATTATTACCAAAATAATCTCCACATTGAAATATTTTAAACTGTAGTATTTATGCTCTTGCGATTTTCCAATTTTAAAGGAAAAATTATGAGTATTCAAAGTTCAAGCAACTATTTCCAAGGTCTTTTCAGAATATTAGTTCGACCAGAAATATCCTGCTCCATATACTACATATTGGTTCAGCACTGATCTGCCTAAAGTGGCCTTCTTTTAACAAGTGTCATTAAGCTTTACAGATTCATGGACCAAATACATAAAAGTGTAATTGTTCCCATATTGAAAATATAAACATAAATACATATATAATAGTGGAATAATACAAAAAACATTTATGTAAACAAAACTTTTTATTGAATTCCCTTGAATAGTTTAACTTTTCCTATAAAATAATAAAAATCTTGCTAATTTGACTTTTCAAAAGAATTTTAAATTTATTAATTATTTATATGAGTATGATTTTTTTAAAAATAAAAAGTATGTGAAATCCCAAGCTTTTTCAAATATATATTGCTCATACAATGTGTACAGTAAATGAAAAATATAAAACTAGAAAAAAATTGCAACTGTCCATTAACTTGAATGAATTGAAATATTTATACACTAAAAAACATATTTTGAGAAAAAATAAAAAATTTAAAAAAAAAATTAAATTTTAAAAAGTCACAATAGACAAGTTAGTTTGTTTTTTTTATTTTATTTGTTTTTAAACAGTAGCAAAATAAAATATGTTGAAATCAAAGTTAGAGAAATAATAAACATGGTGGAAATGTAAGGTAAAAGAAATGTAATTTTAACAGATAAGCTTAGATGAAATTTAAAATATGGTGAAAACATGGTAATTTTTGATGAATTTAAACTATTTTTCAGTAATTTAAATTAACTGAATTCAGCAAAATAATATCCAACCTAATTAGGGACAACTTCACTCTGAAAGCAAAAATAGAGAAATTCTAAATAAAATTAAATTTCAAATCTTCAGCTATTACAACATTTTAATCAAATTAAGAGCCATTCAACAAAACAGTGTTTTCAGTTTGTTTTAATATTTCAAATGTTAAATAACTAGAGTGAAATGGATTACTTTTACTTGGTCATTACATTTTTAACTGGTGAAAACTTAAAAACTAGAAGAACTTAATGAAACAAATATTTATGCAAAGAAAATATTTGTTCCAATAATATAATTTCTTTTAAATGGTATGTTAACATCATATAGATTAAATGAAACATAGAAAATGAAAAAAAAAATATATAAAATATCTTACATTTATAAAAATACAAAAGGTTAAACTCTTATTATTTATTTTGTATATATAGGTTATATGTATGAATACAAATTTCTTTTAAAACTAATAAAATGCAAATAAAAATGCTAAACTAATCTCTCATTAAATTTTTTAAAAAAATGTTAGAAAAATTTAACCACTCATTTAAGGAAAAAGAATTGATTCACTAAATAAAAAAATTTTTAAATTAATGATTAAGCAAAAACAGCTTTGTATTGAAAAGGTTTCTTTTAATTATCGCATTTCACATAATGCATTGCATAAAGTTATCAAAATATAGGTTTTATATTTAACACAAAAATAGTGATTTTAAATTTGATCAAAAATGTTTTATTATTTTTTTATTTAATCTTGAGCATTAATTATGTATTACATACATTTTATTTTTTAAGTAACAAACCTTAAGAAAAATAAATAAATACTGAGTGCAACGCATTAAGAAAAAAATTTACAACAAAAAGAATTCTTATTACCATAATGCATAAACAATTTTTTGCTCATCAGTTAATGAAATTTTAGATATATCAATCAAATATGAACTCAATAAAATTAATTCAATTTTGATACAGTACCCTTTGAATACTTTACACAAGATTAACAGCAATTTTTGTGATATTTCTTCCTTACAATTTGGAAAATAGCATTTGATAAATCTAATGAATTCTGTGCAATAATTTAAGAAAAATAATGCTCAAAATTTATAGTCAGGAATTTTAATGAAAGCATTTGTGATTTGTAGTGAAAACTTAATTTTAGTAACTCAAATTTGTAGACATGATCTCCAGATAAAAATAAGCACAACACATTTGCCCAAAAATCTTAGTTAATCTTCATGTACACAAAATAAATATACAAGGATAGAAAACGACAATTCACGTGTTGCTGACATAATGAGTCACATAATACAAGTGTTGACACAATTATGTTAAGTTAAGAGCTAAAATATTAAAGTGCAACTCATGATAATTTTTCATGTTTAGTTTTCATCAAAGCATATGTTGGAAAGAAATATAATCAAATTGCAGGTTCTGACACTAATATACTACAGAAGCTTTAAATTTAAAAATTATTGAATTTCTTCTTAACATATAGCTTGACTAGATCTAATAGTCAGCTGTTCAAAGAAACATATACTGTCATCTAGTAAGTATAGCAGGAACCTAATTAAGTATAATAAACTAAAATTTTGTCTCGATGGAAACAGGCAAGAAAAAAAAAAAACTTCATTGCTTATGTCCCATCATAGCATTTTAGTTTATGGGAAATGTAATTTTAACAAATAAGCTTAGATATGATTTAAAACATGGTCATAACATAGTAATTTTTGATGAATTTAAAATATTTGCAAATATCTTTACAATACCAGTTAAATAAAAACTATTAAATATTAAAACTATTAAAAAAATTTATAAACTAGTTTTCAAAATAATTATTTAAGATAATTAAAATGAATAATTAAAATATAATGTATTTAAAATGAATATTTGAATTAAATTTATTACATAAAAAACATATTAAAGGGGAATTATTAGTTAATTTCAAATTGTTTGGTTCAATAGTAACAATGTTAACTAGCCCAGAACAAATTTACAAATTTAAATTTAACCACTGTGGATTTCCTTATACATGAGTTGCAAATATATATGATAAAATTTTAGAGATTAAGATCTAATAATAGTCTCCAATATGAAAATTTTGAGAATGTGGTACCAATTATGATGTTTATATGTCAAATTCATGATTTAGAAGTTAAAAATGCAAAAAAATACTCAAGTAAACTATTGTCAAGAAAAACTACTTATTTTTAATTATCTTATCCTACAAATTAGATTTTAAGAACAAATTAGCCATCAAATTTTTTCACTAAATTATCAAACTATTATAAAAGCTTATTATTTAAGAAACTTATATTGTTTTTCTTTTAACTCCAGAGCAGAGAACATTTTCTTTACATTAAATATATATTGGCAAATTATTTAGATGTTATATGTTTTAATAAGAAAATTAACAGTTATCAAAGTAATTTTTTAAAAATGAAGCTAGAAATATGGAAATAGATACAATGAATTAACTAGCATAAAGTATTAAAAAATAAGAATTCTAAAAGATACAAGCACTATTAAGAAGTATTTTAAATGCTTGCCATAAGAAAAATGTCTCACTTAAATTATTTTATATGACACATGCAAATCAAAATAATTGAAAATGAAAGAAAACATGCTATTAAATATAAACATGCAGGAAATTAAAGTCACAAGAAAAAAATTTTCAGAATCTAACAGAATTTTTTCCTGGAATTCTCAAAACACATTAAATTATAATTATAGGTTGAGATAGTTAATAATAAACATTAAATTTAAATGCATGTAAAAAATGCTTAACTAATTTTGTAACAAATCTAAAGCAAAATTGAAATTATAAAAGAAATCATTTCTACGTAAATATTTAATATCCTAAATGTTTGACTGACGAAGTGCATAATCGTTTATTTTCTACGTAAACATGTCGAATGAAAGAAAATCAAAGTCTTCATTACAACCAAATATTAAAGACTATATATGTATGATAAATCTATTCTATTAAAATGAAGCCTAGTTAAAATAATTAAAAGAAAAAGCTTTGTTTCTAAACGTATTTACTTAATATATAATTAACATTTATTCATATCAAGGTACAGCTTTTCTCTACTATTGTCAAGATGAAAATAGAAAAAAAAATTGTATTATATAAATATCCTTAATTTGTCAGCATAGATCAATTGTTCAATTAAATTTAATTATCTGTATTTCAAATAAATTATGGTGTAATTCATATCGATACCTAAATACTTAAAAACTCGCACAGAAAAAATTTTTAATACAGAAACAAATGTTTACATTGATATTTCACTATATAATAATAATCAATGTTTCATTTCTGACATTTTAAATGTAACTATACTAATATGGCATAAAATACCAATTTTTTTAATACGAATATACTTTGTCAATCATAGCATTGCCTTAACGTCAATAAAGCAAACAATGTCAATAACAGGAATCAATGCAAACAACATCACAATAGAACAGAAAAGATACCAAGCCCTATTTTAATTTTGCATGTAGAATGAGTGAAATAAATAGATATTTCTATAAAATGATAATTCATAACAATTTATCACCCAAAAGATATTTCGAAGTAATTAAAAGTTAAGAAATATTTTAATTTCACACTGTGGTATACAATTTAAAAATAAACAGATTTAAAAAGGTAGCAAATTAAAATATCCCTTAAGAAATAAAAAATAAGAACAATGAACCCAGTATGCTGTAGTTTCATAGTGATCAAACAATGCCAAAATTGAAAACTTAACAGTTATGCAAGCACAGGGCTAAAATTTCGAAGCTGCTACCTGGTTTTTGACATAGAATCAGACAATAATAAATACTATGATTCACCAGTCAAAATTAAATAACAAACTTGAAAATTGAACTATTAAGAGCAATCATTAGAAAACACACAATTTATTTTTCCTAAATATATCACACACAAATAAAAAGGTGTGCTTTTTTAGATTTAAGAAATTATCAGATAAATTTCAACTGGTAAAAAAAAAAGTTATCATCAAAGATAATAATCCAGAAATTCAAAGTTAAAAACCAGCCTACTAATATTTCATAATTATAGCATCTTGCTAAACAATAAACAATAACAAACTGTTCCAAAAACTAGCAAACACAAACAACCCTACATATACAACCAAACTTACATAAATTTGATCAAAATATAAACCATAAGAATGTATTTCATTTACATCAGAAACACTAGTCATATATGATAACCAAAAGAAAAAAGAATATTTCCACTGAATCAATAAAAGAAAATGGAACAGTAATAGGAAAAAAAAATTTTTTTTTCAAAGTTTTAGAAAAGAGGCAGTAGAAAATGAAGCAGGAATATTTTTCCAGTAAAATGGCAATCTTGTATATGCATTTGCTACCCAACCCTCCTTTCTTTTGAGGAAAGAAAATAGGAGGGAAATTTGCGGACCTTCCGTTCGGCACTCGTCCGTAGCAGACGATTTCGTATTGCAATGGTGTTTAAAATGTAAACAATGAAAAACGACTTTAACTAAAACTCAAGCAAACACATGAATAGCAGCAAATCTCTACCATAAGCAAGCGGGCAATGTAACAACTCGTTTTTCATCGAAGACTAGTTGGTTTGTATATGTATTATTTTAATTTGAGAGAGAGTAGCTGACCTTGACAGTTCACGTCTACACAATATCTAGTCTAAACTTTCAAATATGGTAAAAAATATCGTAATACATTCTCTTCATATTTAATGTAATATTGGCAATGGTACAGAATTTAGTAAAATCTGTAATACACACTAAGCAATTAATTAAAAGTCATAGAAATTATGCACACAAGTCAATCAACTAGTAATTTGCCAGTAACAATTAAATCTTAAACACTAAAAGCAATCAGAAAGCAATTAAAGAGGTGAATGAGTCTATTATACAAGCATTCTATTTTACATTTAAATGCTTAAGGTAATTTTTAGTGAAAGCATATCGCTCTTAACAGATAAGTTGACACACCTGGAAGCTACTGAAAGCTGTCCCACTAACCTGCGTTTCTGCAGCTTCAGTCAAGGGGGTTTGGGTGTTGAAAGCGACCCATGCTTCTGCAAAGGTTTCCATAGCTGACTGGAAATCCATTGCACCGGGCCTGATGAGTTATCGCATGGAATGTTTACATTGACCACGAGGAATCTACGTCCGGCCCTAACCCTTCAACACTCTACGAGTATTTCGAATCATGACGCCTTGTTGACTGAGAACCGTATCATGAGTTCTCGTACTAAACGCATGTTCAAGTGATAAATAGTCCCTTAACAGAATTAACTTTGTGATTGTCACAAGCATATGACATCCGAAAAAAAAATTCCTCGCTTTAATATCATTTAGTTTAATGATTAAATTAAATATTGAAGCATATCACTGGATAATTAAAAAGTAAATACACGAGATCAACTGAATGAAGCGCAAGGATACAGTCGTAGTGAAGAGAGCAGGCTCGTATCTATGACCCGCCCTCTAGTGGAGGTGGATTACTGTGCCTACAGCTAAATGTCTGCGCATCTCTTGTGAGGGTTGCAATATTTTGAATAATTTTCTGTGTTGGCGAATCAAAATTTAACTTCGAGTTAAAAGAAAAAACTCGTCTGTCTCAAACACAAGTCGAAATCAATTATTTGACTTTCACTTTTGACTACTTTGTAGCAATAAATATTTTTTTTTTAAATCAGTTAGCGGCTTTTTCTAGGAAATTTTAGGGAAATGAAAGCGGTTGGTTTCATTTGTTTTTCGTCCGCTTATCTATAAAAGATATCTTTATTACAATTTTCTCTTCCCCTTATTTTCGTCAGTTGAGTTCTTGCGTTACGGTGAATTTTCTTAAAGCTTAGAGCATGCGGAAGAAGACTGACAATATAATTGAATAAAGCAGGTAAAATTAGGAACTTATATGTCAAATGAAAATTATATATTTCATAAAACTTTAAATATAGTTTTATTTATATGTATTTTTTATAAAACAAATTTCTTACTATTCCGCAATGACGGTACGATAAAAAAAAATAATAATAATTAGATTTGAATTTAAAAATGGTTTTCTTCTACATCAAAAGTTTTGGAAAATCTAAAATGGTAAGGACATTTTGATTATATTTTATTTCAGACGTATTTCTTAATAACTTTATTTTTAAGTATTATCGAAAGTTTAAGTACTTTGATCACCAAAACTTTAAGTAAATTAATGATTTGTAACTTTCAATTAAAATTTCAAATATGCTGTTTTTTTTTTAATTAAAGAGAGGAAAAAAGCCATAGGTTTTTTTTTTTTTTAATTTTTATTTCACCAATACAATTATCAAATATTTATATTTCATCAAACCTCTCTTATATATAAAAAGTTTTGTTTAAAAAAATATTACTTTTTTAAATTTTTATTCACCTATTTAAAAGCTAATAAAATTTTTATGAAAAAATATAAACGAAGTTAAATAAAGTGTCTTTTAAAGATAAAATAAAATAAGTAAAACTGGGGTGTGGAGGGGGTTTTCAGAAGAAAATAAACCAAACTTTAGTTATTTGCACACACATAAAATATATGGCCGTGTAATATAAGACCATTCCTTTGCTAGTGACTCGCCATCGGGCGGGGGGGGCCAAACGCAAGAGGGAAAACATGGATAAAGGAGGAAAATTATTCGACTTAGACTAATGAAAATAATAATTACATATTGGAAAAGTATTTCATCTTATTTTTTTACTTATTTCAAACTACGAAATAAGAAATTTTGTCTGAAAAACATAAAAGTTTCGAATCTATGAGCTATCAAATCTTCAATAATTGGTTAAAGTTTGTTGTAAGAATTTTTTATATATTTTTAGGGTTTGCCAAAAACGTTCTATTTTAAATTTGCCCTAGATAAAGTACCTGCAATCATTTCTATATAAACATTATAATGCCCAAAACTGCTTAGATCAACATATATTTTGAACTAATATTTTCTTAATAAACAAAAAAATAAAAATGATTTAATTAATCCTTTCTGCGTTTGATTTCTACAAAAATTGAGGCAAATATTAAGGCAGTTGTTAAATTTAATTAATGGCACGCATTAATAACGCAGAATTTTTATTTACTTTTAATTATGTAATATCATATATTTTTCATTTGTATATAAGAATTTTTCTCCTCTTTTGTGAAACCTTCACAAAAGAGGAGAAAAATTCTTATATACAAATAAAACATTTACATAAAGGGCCATTCTTATTTTTATTTTGTACCTATTTGGTTTATGGGAGGCATTAATTAAATTTAAAAAGGGTCTTAATATTTGCCTCAATTTTTGTAGAAATCAAACGCAAAAAAAAATTAATTAAATAATTTTTATTTTTTTGTTTATTGAGAAGATATTAGTTCAAAATATATGTTGATCTAAGCAGTTTTGGGCATTATAATGTTTATATAGAAATGATTGCAGGTACTTTATCTAGGGCAAATTTAAAATAGAACGTTTTTGGCAAACCCTAAAAATATATAAAAAAT